>PVIY010035160.1:0-26587 GCA_004026745.1 Myrmecophaga tridactyla
TCTTCATCCTTTTGGAAATTTGCAGTACACATTAGCATATTTATACTAAAGTCCTTCAGTAAAGAAACTTGTGTAATTTTGTTTAACCCAGCTTTTCCCAAACTTCTTTGATAATGGAATCACTTTAAAATAATAAATAGACCTTTTTTTTGGTATAGTTTTAGATTTACAGAACAGTGGATCAGAATTAAATATACCCACCCTCTTGCCCCTTATGCCCACACAATGCTTCCCCCATTACTAAATCCTCCATTAGTGCAGTTTATTTCTGATAATTAATTTGCAGTTCCCTAATGGCATCTTTTCATATGCTTATTTTCCAACTGTATATCTTGTTTGATGTGGTGTCTGTTTAGATCTTTTGTCCATTTTTAAAAAATATTTTTATTGATAAAACTTAACATACAAACATTTTTAACATACAAACATTCCATACATGGTATACAATCTGTGGCTCACAATATCATCACATAGTTGTATACTCATCACCATGATCATTTTTTAGAACATTTGAATCACTCCAGAAAAAGAAATAAAAAAGAAAAAACTCATATATATCATACTCCTTACCCCTCCCTCTGATTGACCACTAGTATTTCCCTCTACCCAATTTATTTAACCTTTGTCCCCCCCCATTATTTATTTATTTTTTATTCATAATTTTTATTTATCTGTCCATACTTTAGATAAAGGGAGCATCAGCCACAACATTTTCGCAATCACACAATCACATTGTAAAAGCTATATCATTATACAATCATCTTCAAGAAATAAGGCTACTAGAGCACAGCTCTACAGTTTCAGGTACTTCCCTCTAGCCATACCAATACACAAAAAACTGAAAAAGGATATCTATATAATTCATAAGAATAACTTCCAGGATAACCTCTCGATTCTGTTTGAAATCTCTCAGCTACTGATACTTTATTTTTTTCTTATTTCTCTCTTTCCCTTTTTGGTCTGGAAGGTTTTCTCAATCCCTTGATACAGGGTCCCATCTCATCCTGGGATTTCTGTCCCGTGTTGCCAGGGAGGTTTACACACCTGGGAGTCATGTCCCATGTAGAGGGGGTAGAGGGCAGTAAGTTCACTTACTGAGTTGGCCTAGAGAGAGAGGCCACATCTGAGCAACAAAAGAAGTTCTCTGGGGGTGACTCTTAGGCCTAATTTTAAGTAGGCTTAGCCTATCCTTTGCAGGATTAAGTTTCATAGAGACAACCCCCAAGATCTAGGGCTCGGCCTATTGATCTGGTTGTCCCCACTGCTTGTGAGAATATCAGAAATTCTCCAAACGGGGAAGTTTAATTTTTCCCCCTTTCTCTCATTCCCCCAAGGGGACTTTGCAAATACTTTTTTATTCATTGTCCAAATCACTCTGGGATTTATCGGGGCAACATACTAACCTGAACAAACCAACAAAATTTCATGCCCTATTCAAGATTCCATGTACTTACGGTGTTCAACTAAACTGACCATACAAGTTAAATTAGGAAGTGCACCACCCACAATATAAATTTTGCACAAAATACATATCTCTGCCTTTAGTCTCCAACAGAAGTTGAAGTTTTAAAATATGGATGATATCATCCTTTGCCCAGTCTTCTGATGTACCTTAGTCCTATCCAGATCAGCTTCATTCATATCTCTACTAGATAGCTGATCACTTTTCCAGCTTTTAAAACAGTTCTTGTATGGGGTATTGCTAACTTTCATAGCTTCAGAGCTCTAATTTTCCAGCTTTTAAAACAGTTCTTGTATGGGGTATTGCTAACTTTCATAGCTTCAGAGCTCTAATTCTGATTCTCAGGTGTCACATAGAGAATTCTATTCTATTCACACACAGAATTTCCAAATTTCTGTGAAAGACCATGTTGTATACAAACAGCTCAGTATCTCAGAATTTAGAATTGACAGTTACACCTCCTGAATATATGTGACTGCTGTAAAAGCTTACAATCTAGGACCCTTTACAATAAGCCCCCACCTCATAACCCATGCTCTCGACTTTAGTTCACCAAAATTTTACATTATTGTTGTTTATTTTTTAATTGGCTATTTTTAATTGATTTTGTTGTTGCATTTTAAGAGTTCTTTGTATATTTTGATACAAGTCCTATAGTTGATATGTATTTTGGAAATATTTTCTCCCATTCTGTGACTTGTCTCTTCATTCTCTTAATATCTTTTGCAGAGCAGAAGTTTTTAATTTTAGTAAAGCTCAGCTTATCGATTTTTTTTCTTTCATGGATCCTGCTTTTGGTGTTGTACCTAAACACTCATTGCCAAACCCAAGGCCACCTAGTTTTTCTCGTATGTAATCTTCTGGAAAATTTATAGTTCTGTATTTTAGGTTTAGTTCTAAGATCCATTCTGAGTTAATTTTTATGAAAGGTGTAAGTTTTGTGTCTAAATTCATGTTCTTGCACATGGATTTTCAGTTGGTCCACCAACATTTGTTAAAAAGACCATCCTTTCTCCACTGAATTGCCTTTGTTCTTTGTCAGAGAGCATTTGACTATATTGTGCAGTTCTATTTCTAGGCTTCCTATTCTGTACCATTGATTAATTTGTCTATTCTTTTACCACTACCACCCTGTCTTTATTGATTTAGCTTAAAGTAAGTCTTAAAGTTGTATAGTGTCGATTTTCCACCTTTGTTCTTCTTCAGCATTGTGTTGGCTATTCTGGGTCTTTTGCCTCTCTGCATAAGCTTTAAAATCATTTAACATACCCAAATTTTTATTGGGATTGTGTTGAATCTATAGATCAAGTTGAGGGAGATGACATCTTAACAATATTGAGTCTTCTTATCCATGAACATGGGACATCTCCCCATTTATTTATAACTTCTTTGATTACTTTTATAAGAGTTTTGTTGCTTTCCTTAAATAGATCCTGTACATATTTTGTTAGATTTATGCCTAAGAATTTTATTTTTGGGTGCTAATGCAAATTGCATTTAGTTTTAATTTCAAATTCCAATTGTTTATTAGCATATGGAAAAGCAATTTTGTATATTAACCTTATATCCTATGACCTTGCCATAATCACTTAGTTCCAACTTTTTGGTCACTTCTTTGGGATTTTTTTTTTTTTTAATTTGCATATGGGCAGGAGGCACCAGGGATCGAACTCCAGACCTCCAGCGCGGCGGGTCGGCGCTCTGCCTGCTGAGCCACGGCAGCCGCCCCTTTGGGATTTTTTTACATAAACAATTGTCATCCATGAACAAAAGCAGTTTTATTTCTTCCTTTCAAAACTATATACCTGAGAAAGGGGGAAAATTCAACTTCTCCAAGTGGAGAATTCTTGATATTCTCACAAGCAGTGGAGACAACCAAAGCAATAGGCTGAGCCCCTAATCTTGGGGTTTGTTCATATGAAACTTAACCCCACAAAGGATAGGCTAGGCCTACTCAAAATTAAGCCTAAGAGTCACCCCCAAGAGAACCTCTTTTGTTGCTCAGTTGTGCCCCCCTCTCTCAGCTAACACGACATGCAAACTCACTGCGCTCCCCTCTCTACGTGGGACATGATTCCCAGGTGTGTAGATCTTCCTGGCAATGTGGGACAGAAATCCTAGAACGAGCTGGGACTCAGCACCAAGAGATTGAGAAAACCTTCTCGACTGAAAGGGGGAAGAGAGAAATGAGACAAAATAAAGTGTCAATGGCTGAGAGATTCCAAACAGAGTCAAGAGGTTATCCTGGAGGTTATTCTTACGCATTAAATAGATAGCACCTTTTTAGTTAAGGCGTAACAGAGAAGCTGGAGGCAAGTGCCTGAAAATGTAGAGCTGTGTTCCAGTAGCCATGTTTCTTAAAGATGATTGAATAATGATATAGCTTTCGCAATGTGACTGTGTGATTGTGAAAACCTTGTGTCTGATGCTTCTTTTATCTACCTTATGGACAGATGAGTAAAACATATGGATTAAAAATAAATAAATAATAGGGGGAACAAATGCTAAAATAAATTTAGTAGATTGAAATGCTAGTAATCAATGAATGGGAAGGGTAAGGGGTATAGTATGTATGAATTTTTTTTCTGTTTTCTTTTTATTTCTTTTTCTGAATTGATGCAAATGTTCTAAGAAATGATCATGATGATGAATATACACCTATGTGATGAAAAAGAATGTTCATATTGTATGTTGACTGGTTTTATTAATAAAAATTTTTTAAATCTATATACCTTTTATTTCCATTTTTTCACACATTTCTTTTATAGTTCAAGGAATTCTAGAGTAAAATGCAAAATCAGCATGAATTTAAAGAATAAAATCCAAGTTAGGGTTTGCTGTAGATCTTTACTAGCTACAATCTTCTCTGTGCCCCAGAAGAGTGGGTGTTCAATGATAATTTGCTAATTAAAATTATTAGGTTTTTTTATATGCATAGCCAGGAAGACATAAAAGAACCCATGGGAAATTGGGGCTGTGGTCAATCCACAGTATTTTGTCTGACTGTGACATCAGAGATCATTTTATAGGGAAAAAGAATTACTTCTACTTCAAAGACTGATCTTGCTTTGAGATGTACTGTCCAAAAAGTGTGAATGGCTTTTATAATTTTTTGCTTTATTGTTCAGCATAAACTCCTGACATTTTCCTTTCATAAGGCCTTAATTACTTTTGATCTGCTCTGTTTGTGGTCGTAGGTTGGTTCATTCTGGTTCTGGATGTAGATCACCTTCACTTGGATCGGACCTTACATTCGCTACCAGGACAGGCTCTCGGCAGGGCATTGAGATGCATCTGTTCAGAGTGGAGACACATCGGGATCTATCAACCTGGACCAGGATACTTGTTCAGGGTTGCCATGCTGCTGCTGAGCTGATTAAGGAAGTCTCTCTGGGTATAGATGATGACATTTCTTTTCTAACAGTAAAATAGAACTGTATACTTTATTGTAAAGCAAAACTATTATTATATGTGCCACACATTAAAATATATTGAGAAATATGGCAGCTTAAAGTGGCAATGATAGAAAGAAACCTGGTTGCTCTGTTTCACTAGTCTATACCTGGCTCTAAGCTCATTCATATAACCTTATTAAAACATGGTAATTTTATTGTTTATCTTTTTTTCCCCATTATTTTTATTGTGGAAAAATATAACATAAAATTTGCTATTTTAACCATTTTTAATGTACCATTTAGTGGCATTAATCATATTTACAAACTTGTGCTACCATCTGTACCATCTATTACCAAAACTTTTTCATCATCCAAAACAGATACTACACCCATTAAGAATTTAACTCTCCATTTTCCTTCCCCCAGCCTCTGGCAACTTTAACTTACTTTCTGTCTCTATGAATTTGCTTATTCTAGATACTTCATATAACTGAAATCCTGCAATATTTGTCCTTTTAGATCAGCATAGTGTTTTCAAGATTCATTCATATTGCAGTATGTGTCAGAACCTCATTCCTTTTATCACTGAATAATAGTCCTTATATGTATATCACCAATTTGTTGAGCCATTCTTTTGTTGATGGACATACTGCTCATCATTTTAATCTGCATTTAATAATTTAAGACTTATAAGCACTAGATGCATTGACCCTCTAGTTAAGAAGATTTGGTATCTAAGATGTGGGTAGACACCCATAAAATATGAGCATCTCTCAAGTTTATGGCTATAGAAAAATAAAGGATTTGGAACAGGAGTTACTCTTCAGAGGTTTGATAATTGTGCCCAACGCTTACTAAAATAAGCATCTAAAGGATTAAGCTTGATGATCTCTTTCCATTATTGAAGCGCCCTCTTGTGGGTGGTCTCTGAATGAGATTTATTTTTTAGGGGTATGCATATAGATACAGATATAGATGGACATAGACATATTTTTTGTATGGTGTCAAAATTTCACAATTCTTCAATTATTTATGGTCTGCTCAATATTTTCCTCATAAGCACAATGATGCTGTAAGCAATAGTGCCAATTACTATTAAGATGCAATGTTGGATTTTGACCAAAGTTACCACATCCACACCATCTTTCTCACCTGTTGTCTGTGTCCCTCCCTCACTTTCTCCATGGAGAAAATGGTCACCACATTAAGGGCATGAGCTGTGTTGTTTGTCTTGGCCATGGACTGTGCTTTTTGGAGTGGGCAAATCCTTGATGTGAAGGTTTGGGATACTTGATGTTTCTGTGGGCAGCAGAGGTGCTGGGCCAGCATGCATATCAGGCCCTTCACTAGTACCTAGGTCACTCTACCTTCTGTGAGCATCCAGAGGGATGCACTATACAAAACAAGAGTGGAACTTGGATTTTAAGCAATTTTTAGTTTGTTTTTTCCATGGGTGTCTAGCAGTTAGATGTCATGTTACAGAAAATAAAAAGCTATCTAGTCCCTGACTCACAGCCATTTAGATACAATAAGCTTGAGGAGAGAGAAAGTAGGACTGGTTGGTTTCTTATTTTTTAAAACAGAAAAACAAATTTTTTTGTAATTTTTAAGTTTTTTTGTTTCATTCATGGCTGTATTTAAATATTATTTTAGTAATATTTTCATTTCCACAATTTGTCAACTGATTCATTTATCACTTACTCTGTGTTTAGAGATGTGCCAGTTACTGGCTAAAGGTAAACCACTTTTATAAAAGCCAGAATTCCTTTAAAATGTGTGTGTGTGCATGTATGTGTGTGTATGTGTATTTGTGTACCCATATTCACATATATATACATACATAGACATAAATAATTCAGCATGATGCCTGTTAAATTTGGGGGGAGATTCAGAAAGCTTTATTTAAAACTATAGTTGTGGCATATCATTCCACTTATTTAGTTGTGGCCTGAAGAAAGTCAGGAAGCTGGTCAAAAGAAAAGAGCTAAGCTCTGTTTCTTGTCTCTTACATGTTTTGGTTATAGTTGCCCATTTAAAAAAAAATTCTGTGAAAAGCTACAAGTGTTTGCTTAGTGAATGTAATACATGCTCTTCATTATGTTCATTTAGTTTTAAACCTTTATTATGAATAGGTGTAGTAGAATTGATCACTGATCCTTCTGATATGCGAGGAATTTTACTCCTAGCAAATATGAACTTCAAGATCAATAGCTAGAAAATGCAGCTAACTTCCTCAGGTACATAAAGCCTTTCTCCATTCGTCACAGGTTTTGAAAATATGAAAGTACATGGTATCTATGCTTGAATTTTAATACGTATGCTTTTAAAGGCTTGTTTACATCTTACCAATAACCCAAGCTCTTAAGGTTTTTAAATCATACAAGTACTCTATGAAGGTACTTTATATTTCTTTAGTTTTACAGCTATGAAGACAAAGTAGTTGATATAAATAATAAATATTAATAAATATGTAGAAAATAAGGGAGTGGAAAAGAAAAATAGACACATTAAAGTATATTGTTAGGATATACGAGGAGTTTGCTCTTACTGTGTGGTTCTTAGAAATTCTCTTGCATCCCTTCTTAATTCATCTCCTTGGCAAATATTTATTGAGTGTACGCTCTGTGCTTTTACTCCTAATACCAAAATAAACAAAGTAGCATAGTACCTGCTTTTGAAGCAGGAAGGACAGAAACAGAAAGAATAATAGGTACATGTCAGGGTTAGTAGGAGGCATGAATGAGATACATTTATCATCTAACTTTTCCCGAACACCCCTCTGGGGCAGGTGTTATCACCTCCATTTTCAAGATGTGGGAAATGGGTTAGTGTGATTGGAATTTGAATTTAGGTCTTTCTGACTCCAAATCAGTACCTTAAGCCCCTGTGTTTCTCTCTCTAGGTGACCCATTCTTAAGGCCAGAGTAAACTCTGAGGAATGTAAACAGTGTATGTCAGTCTCTCTTATTTCACTAGATTAACAAATATTTACAGTGTTGATTATTTACAAAATACTGTGCTGAGAGACATAAAATAAACAAGACCTACTTCCTTCCTTTGACCACATAGCTATAAGAGAGGAACACAGTGTCATGATTTTCTTTGTAACCCTGGGCATGATTAACTTTTGATTATACTCAGTGGACTGGCTTATCCTACCAGTCACTGGGAATGCTGCCCCTGCCTTTTTCCAGGACAGTCCTGGGCCCTCCAGGCTGGGTGGAACCTGGGAGGCCTACACCCTTCTGGGTTGCTCTGAAAGGCCTGATACCTGGAGGAGCTCTGGGTGGCACCCACATTGCTTTGGCTGCTGGAGGGATGGGCCAAGGGTCTTGTTGGAAACAGTGGAGCTTCCCAGAGCAGCAGGGACAGGGTGACAACATAGAATTTCTTTGTCATTAGGGTCTTTGTCCCTGAGTGCTCCTCCATGATATACTGGTAACCACCATCCCACTCTTCCATTTAAAAAGAAACAAAGTAGATAACATTTATTGTATTTACCATTGTTAGCCTTGGTGTTAACAATGATTGGTTTAGTATTAATGAGACTTTTTCCTCCTAACTTTACTAATTTTTTTTTTTTAATATTAGGGTGCTTCTTAGAAAGTTTTCTTTATTATATGCCATATTACACTCAACAATATCCCCATAGTCTGAAAAAGCCAGTGTCTCACTCAGGATCATTATTTGAGTACTTAGTTGACTACTTAAGTACTGAACAGATCCTACAAGAAATAGCCTGTAACTGTGTGGAAGAAGCATGAGCTTTGGAGTCAGGAGAAACAAGTTTGAATCCTACATATTAGTTAGGTAGCTTTTGGCATCTTAACCTCTCTGAACCTGAAATCCTCAGTCTCTAAAAATTAGGTTGTGGTAATGATATAATGAGAATAATGTATGTGAGAGGCAACTAAATATATACTGTTCCCTCTTCCTTTCCACCGAAGAGGTGTATACTCGGAAGAGAGAAGAACCAATTAATTCCTATTAAGGAATCTTATTTGTCTGGGGGGTTTGGTTTTCTTTGAGTTTTAGATTATGTTTGTTTTTCCTAGCAGGTCAGGAACAGTGAATATGTACTGAAGTGAGCATCATAAATTTGTTGCTTTTTAAACTTACTAAACAAATGTTTCTACAGGGACTTAACTGCCAAATCTTTGCTGAGGGGTCTACCTGTTCTTACTGACCTGTTTTCTCTGTGATCTGAGCACCATGGTTGTTTAGCCAAAATAATACTCAGGATCACCTGGTGTACTTCTTTGCACCTCAGTGAAATCGCCCCATTCCAAGCCACTGTCTTCTCATCCTGTACTATTTCAGTAGCCACCCAGCTGGTCCCTCTACTTCCATTCTTGCCTTTTTCACACTGTTACCAGAGAAATCTTTCTAAAATTTAAATCTCACTATGTCACTCCCTTGTTACAGTGTATTCCCATTGTTCTTTAAAACAAAGTCAAAATTGCTTAGCATGGCCTGCAGTGCCTTCCATAATTCATTCCCTGTGTACCTCTCTAGTACCTCTCACCACTCGCACATACCCGCCTTCTCTTACCATCAGGCCTTCTTGATGTTCTTTGTGTCTGGAACACTTTTCCATTCCTATCTCATCACCTCCTCCCACCTACTTTCTCATTCCAGCTATTTCAGTTTCCTTAGCTGCTCAAGCAAATACTATGTAATGGACAGCTTAAACAAAGATAATTTAATGGCTCATGATTTTGAGGTAAGAAAAAAAATCCAAACTAAGGCATCATCAAGGTGATTCTTTTTCCCCAATGACTGTGGTGTCCTGGAATTGGCCACTGGCAATCCTTGGTCCTTGGCTCTTCTGTCATGTGGCGATGCACAAGGCTATCTCTTCTGGCCTCTCCCTTCTCTTCTGAGTTTCATTGATGTTCAGCTTCTGGCTACTTTCTCTGTGGCTTTCTCTCTCCTTCTGTCTGAGTTTCATTCTGCTTATTAAGGACTCCAGTAATAGGATTAAGACCCATCCTGATTGATAGGCTACATCTTAACTGAAGTAACCTCATCAAAAGATCCTACTTACAATGGATTTATACCCGTAAGACTGGATTAAGTTTAAGATTAAGATTTTTTCTGGGGTACATATAGCTCCAAACCACCAAACCAGCCATTCCTTCTTGACTAATAATTACTTTCTTTTTGAATTTAAAGCATCTAACTGATTCAGGGACGCTTTCCTGATCACTGGACCAGCGTAGGTCCTCCCACTATATGCTTCCATAGTAGCATTTTTATATTCAATTATTCATTCATATACACATCAACTACCTACTATCTGCTAGCTTCCGTGTTAGACACTGGAAAGTCAAACGCAGCACAACCCCTACCCTCAAGGTGCTAATGGTTCAGCGTGAGGGACAGATATTAATGAAAAGCATGCAAATGTATGAAAAATAACACTTGTAATCAGTGCCACCTAAAAGCAAAAATATGCTCAAAGAAAAGTTGGAGTTAACTAAACAAAGGAAAAAGGATAGATAGCATCCCAGGTTTCAGGAATAGCAAAGGCTCTGAAGTAGGAGAAAATTTAAAGAAGGCCAGGGTGGCTGGAGTGCAGAGTAAGTGAGGGGGCATGTATTGGGAAATGAACTTGGAGAGTTAGGTGGGGGCCAGACCACACATGCCTCATTCACCATGTTGTCCCAACAGCATTGGGAAGCAGGAGAAGAGAGAGTTTTATGACCAGATTTGTGTTTCTTCAGTGTAATTCTGTAATCAGTGTGGAGAGTGAATTGACAAGAATTAAGAGTAGCTATTATATTCTAAAGATGATGGTAGTGGAGATGAGGAGAAGTAGATTCCAGAGATAGTAAAAGCTAGGAGGGAAAGGACTTGCAGATGAATTCAAAATGGGGAGACATGAAGAAGGGGAGAGAAGGGAGTATTCTAAATTATGACTTATATAACTAAATAGATGATGGTTCCATTTACAGAGATAGGTGACATGGGAAGAATAAAAATTGAGTGCAGTGAGATCTCTTTGATACTTTCAAGTACAGATGTCTCATAGACAGCTGAATACATGGGAAAGGGATTTAAAGGAGATAAGCATTTGTGAGATAAATATCCATCTTGCAGTTGAAGCCACAGATCCATAGATGTGGATAAGGTCTTCTAAGAAGAGCATATAAAATGCTGAGACTGATGCACGGCATGCCAGTGGTGGCAGGCAGTGGTAATCCACAGACCAGTGACTTGGAGGATGCCTCACAACACATCTTTCCCAAATAGTTTGAAACCACTGAGACACTTCTCAATTTAGAAATTCATGTGCTCCTGGAGCACTGAAAGCAGCAGAACAAGAGAACTTTCAGAGGTCTTCATGAAGACCTTAAACTACATAGCTGTTTTCATCAGGTTCAAAAATAAACCATTGCCAGTGTCGGGAGCTTGTTGTTCCAGAAAAAGCTTCATAAGTCTGAGTTGGCCTATTTGGCCAGTCTTTGCTCAGAGACTGCAAAGGCGTCCAAAGCTTTGATACCAAGCCTGGATGGGTGATTTGAAATTGAGGAGTTGCAGTAGATTCTTCATGATCCTTAGATAAAGGGTAGCTTTCTGTATTAATCTCCAAATCTCACTGCAGCTTGGTGGCTGACATCCGTAGCACTGGGGCTGGGGCAGATGATCTATTCCAGAAACACATGGGCTTCCTATAGCTAGAACAACACAACTTGGTCTTGGTTTTTACCATCTCAAACTGGGCTCCTGCACTCAAATGACCATGTAGTCTTGGAGAACCTTACAGTGGCTGCCTGTGGCTTCCTGAACATGCTAAATATTCTCCAGCCTCTGGGAAGGCTGAGGAGGGATGACTTGAGTATAAGCTACACTATTGACTACCTCATACCATGGTATTTGGCCCCTGCATTATTTTTGTATTTCATGTTTAAATTTCAGTGTGTTTTTGTTTTGAAACCAGGCTATAACATATAAAACAGGTTTGGGGGAAAGAACATTCTTTTGTGAAAGGAAAAATTAAGCCAGGCTAGTATGTGGTTTGAAATTCTTAAAAAAAAAAAAAAAAATGCTAAGAGAGAATAAGATTGAGTCTGGAGGAACCTAAAACATTTACTGGCCAGATACAGGAGATTGAGAAGTAGTAGGCAGAGTAATAGAAGGAAAACCAGAGTGGGCAGAGGTGGTAAGTGAGGTGGAAGCAAAAGGAAGAATATTTAAAGGAGAATAATGGTTAGTAGGGTCAAATATGTCCATGGGGATGGTTTAGGCTGAAATTAACAGAAAAAGTACACTCAAACTAGAATAAACACTAAAGAAATGTACTTTCTTACATAAACGAGAGAGGAAGAATAAAGGGGGGGGGGGGCTTCTCTTCCTAATCATAGTTCTCAGTGATCCAGTTTGGTTTATATGCCTACCCTGAAGCAATAATAATCATCAGGGGAAAGCCATGCTCTGATTGGTCTAGAGGTTATCTATCTACCCTGGAAGTTGAGGTTGCCTTCCCCTGAAACCCATCAGGAGAGAGTATTAAACTGGAATAAAGTTGCAATTTGGCTATTAAGGAAGAATGGAGAAATAGAAGCCAGGTAGACAACTAGTGAGTTTTAAATGTATCAAGTAAGATGAAGGCTGAAGAAATGGGTTGGATTTAGCAACATGGATGAGATTTTACCCTGGGAGGAGACACATTTAGTGGTGTAATGGCAGTGGCAGACGGTAGAGGGCTGAGAAGTGAATGAGAGATGAAACATGGAGAAACTAAGTGTAGACAACTCTTTCATGAGGCTTTACAGTGAAGAGGAAGACAAAGGGGAGTGGTAGTTGCAAGAAGGCAAGGAATTGAATAGTGGCCTTGCTTTTAATAATGAGAGAGACTTGAACATTTTAAAAAGTAAAGGGTCGTTCAGTGGTGGTAGAATTCTCGCCTGCCGTGTGGGAGACTCGGGTTTGATTCCCGGTCCATTCACTTTCCAAAAACAAAGAAACAGGCAAAACAAACAAAGGAAAATTCAACAAATGGTGCCACAATAATGTGAGACTCACATAGAAAAATAATGAAATGTGACCTCGCCGAACAGCATAGGAAAAAAGTTAACAAGAAGGAACTGGTTAAGAAGGATATGTTGAGAAATGAAATGAAAATGAAAAGAATAATCAACCTTACACAGTTTTTGAGAAGATGGAATGGATGCAGTTCAAAGCACTGGTTGAAGAATTGGCCTAAGCCAGGAAGATGGAGAGAGGAGAAAATGGGTGGAGATGTACTTCCCCATCATAAATGTTGAAAGTGGGCTTTGCTTTTTGTTCCTGAGTAATTTAAGGAATAGCTATCCCTGGCTTTTACTCCATCCCTGACCTAAGTACAATTTTATATTGTTTGAATTTTAAAGTTACATTGTACTTGTATAATCAGGAAAAGCAATAATTTTGTTTTTCTTGCCTAAGATGCCATCAATTAGTCCCATATACTAAATCCATCTCTATAAAGAATTTTACAGTATTACTGAGAAATTAGGGGAGAGATTAGAATTTTAGTTGGAGGATTTCCTATGGAATTTAGAGCAAAACAGATTTCAACAAAATTGTCAAAGAGATACCAGGTACCAGGTGCTGCTGGATGGACTGGTCCTCCAGGGTTTGTACCAGCTGCAGGAAACAAGATTTCCCTCTGGTAAAGGCTGTGTTACAGAAGGCAATCCTTATGATTGCTTTTTTGTCAACAAAAAAGATGTTGATGTCCAAGTTGATCAGGACCTGCCTGAGGATATAGCTGGTGGTTATGAGATCAGTAATGCAGATGGTAAAATAAAGGTTTCTAATATCCTAGAAAACTGACTGGATCTTGTAGCCCAGAAGATGATGCCATAAGTACAGAGAACTGTGTCTGATACAAATGCCAACAGGAAGTTTTTAACTAAGGCTTTGGAAGGTAGAATTCATTCCACTCCTGTAGTGCTACTGTTCTAGTTTGCTAGCTGCCGGAATGCAATATACCAGAAACAGAATGGCTTTTAAAAGGGGAAATTTAATAAGTTGCTAGTTTACAGTTCTAAGGCTGAGAAAATGTCCCAGTTAAAGCAAGTCTATAAAAATGTCCAATCTAAGGCATCCAGGGAAAGATACCTTGGTTCAAGAAGGCTGATGAAGTTTAGGGTCTCTCTCTTTCAAGTGAGAAGGCTCATGGTGAACACAGTCAGGGTTTGTCTCTCAGCTGGAAGGGCACATGGCGAACACGGCGTCATCTGCTAGCTTTCTCTCCTGGCTTCCTGTTTTATGAAGCTCCCCGGGAGTCATTTTCCTTCTTCATCTCCAAAGGTCACTGGCTGGTGGACTCTGCTTCGTGGTGTTACAGCATTCTCTGCTCTCTCCGAATATCTTTCATTCTCCAAAATGTTTCCTCTTTTATAGGACTCCAGAAACTTATTAAGACCCACTCAAATGTGTGGAGACATGTTGTCACCTAATCCAGCTTAACAACCACTCTTGGTTAAATCACATCTCCAGGGAGATGATTTGATTACAGTTTCAAACATACAGTATTGAATAGGGATTATTCTACCTTTACAAAATGGGATTTAGATTAAAACATGGCTTTTCTAGGGGACATACATCCTTTCAAACCAGCACAGCTATGATATAGAAGATTCTGGCATTTGAAGAACCAAGATTATCTATGTAACCTTCTCTTTGCTGTTCTAATCTAGTTCTATATTTATCAATGGAAACCCCTTCAGTAGCTCATGTCCTTGGGCTAATAAAGTTTCACTTAAAATGATCAGAAACTTATCTCTGGTTCATCTAGAAGTTATCATAACTCCCAGTTCTTTCTGCAACATGAAGTTAAGGACATCAAGGATGGTTGCGTGAACTTCCCTGAGTCTTATGCTCTTCTCTAGCTCCTGTGATCTAATCTGGAGGGTGATATGTATGATATTCTCTGCCTTTGAGTCTTGCTTTTTACGTTTAAAACACATATGGGGCATGCATTCCTTCCAGCTTATATAAACTTCACTGTTATTTATTGGGACCCAGAAGTTTTCTTCATCCGTAAATGTAATTTAAAATCTAAGCCAAGAATATACTTTATTTATTAAAGGAAAAGGTTTATGTGGATTAAAACAACAGAAACTCTTTAGAAAGTTTTAAATTGGCTAGGCATCATACATTCTCAAAAAGAAAATTCTTTTTCCTTTTTTGAAGCCAGAAGAATCCTTTTTCACTTGATAATTAAAGTAGGAAGTTTCTAATGTTTTCCCTTGTTTTCAACAGGCTGCACATTAAATGGCCAAGAGGTCAGACTCACTGTCCACTATGAAAATGGGTTCACTATCTCCAGGGAAAATGGAGGCTCCAGCAGCATATTGTACCGCTACCCCTTTGAAGGGCTGAAAATGTCTGCGGATGATGGCATTAGAAATCTGTATCTGGATTTTGGTGGTCCTGAGGGAGAACTGGTAAGAATGTTTCAGAAAAATGTGTTTATTCTAATAGGTATTCTTTTCCTTCCTCATTGCTTTTTAACTCATGTATAGAAAATTACAGATTGACATTCCATTTGGAATCAAGAAAATATTCTTCAATTTTCAGAGTGGTATTGAGTTTTGATTTTTTTCTTCTTTCGTCATGTTAGGAAACCTTTATTTAAAAAGAACAGTTTTGTTTGAATGTTAGAAAGAAAAAATAGATCGCCCTTTGAGAAACAGGACTTTATCAAAAAAATAAGATATAAAATACTAATGCTGGAAAACTTTATTAAATAAATTCTACCCATTGCTATTATCAGCAGTTTGATAGGGTAAGAGTTAAGAGTAATAGAGTGACTTGGTTGCTATAGAAACTCTGCTGATCTAACAAAAAGATACTGAGATACACCCACTCAGCCATCATCTTTTTTAACCTCCTTGTCCTTGAAAGAAAATATCAACAAAAAGTCATGATTTTCCTTAGGAAGGAAATAGTTGAATCAACTACACTTCAGAAATAAAGTATGATAAAGAAGTAAAGTATAATGTCTTTTCTCTTCCACAATGATGATCCAGTAGTTCGAATTTTAACATAAGTGAAATCTTATATCCACTGACACTGTTACAATGGGTATAAATTTGGAAACACAGAATCCTGCAGTCTTAGAACTGAAAAAGACCTTAGAGCTAACATAATTCAGCCTGCAAATGAGAGACCTGTAATTAGAAATCTTATTTTAAATGATGACCCTTTAGGAGACTATGGACAGGCCATAAACCAAGATTTTTCAAAACCTTAGGCAATAACAAGAGTTAAATGTGTTTATTAAATACATTTCTATTAAACTAACCAGTTATAAATAGCAACTGCCATTTAGCAAGCAAGGTGTTAAATTATACCTAGCTATATACAAAGTTTAATGATAAGAATTAGTGTTCTATAACGTGTGCTTCTAATAGTTGCATTTTTTCCTTAAAAACCACAGTTAACAAAACTATATTCTATTGCTGGTCTCTGCTATCAGTGCCAAAGATTGACTAAACTTGTTGATTCCTGCAGCCTAACTCCAGGTTTCCTTGTTCCTCTGGTAGCTGTTGGCCAGACTGAAGGCCCATGTTAAGGAGGGTATAACTAGCCTTAAGAGCTGTCACTTCTACCAGAAACCTATAAAAGGCCTCAGAAGTCTCACCCATAGATGGTATCACTTCAGCTGAGTTCACTGTAGTTCCCCTGGGAAACATCATTACCACTGATGGTCTCCATATAAGATATTCCTACTTATTTTAAGCTCTCTATTTTTTCTTCTTCTTACCAGACATGGTGGGACTCCGTACACCACCCACTGTATCCTAGTTGTGGATGTGAAACCTTACACTAGTATTTAATTATGACATAGAATAACTTTACTTCTGAGTGCACTTTTGTTTGTGGCTTTAACTTCCTAAGAGTTTCTATAGTTTTGGCACATTCTTAATACAAGCTCTTTGTACAAAGTAAAACATCACATCCAAATAGATTTGTTTATTAAAGTGTCTACATGTGATAGTGATAATTGATGTCTTTTCTCCGCAGACCATGGACCTACACTCTTGTCCAAAGCCGATTGTATTTGTGTTGCACACATTCTTGTCGGCCAAAGTCACTCGCATGGGACTGCTTGTATGAGCAGCAAAAAGTCAGAAAAGAACTTTGAATGAATGTCACAAGAAGTATTTCCACCTTAAAAAAAAAAAAAAAAAAGCACAAAAAAGAATGCTCTTTGCTCTCTCCTCTAGCACAGTGCCTTGACAAGGACCTGCAAATCACTGCTGAACCATAATCATGTTTAAAGAAGAGCCTACTTTTCACAAGCTACGTTGGCCAGAGATTCTAGGACCTCCAATAAGTTCCAAAATGAAGCTGTTGATTTATTTTACAGTATCATAATATGGTTTATAAGTAATTAGGTTTATTTCCCCTCTAAGAAGGGTGGCTTATTGTTTTTCTTTTTGAACATGAACACACAGGAGTTGTTTTCTTGCTCTTCTTCCTGTAAGATCTGTTTTGGGCTTAGCCTTGATGTCTTATTTAAGCCCATGCCTTCCCAGGTGCTAGTTTGCTGTAGCTAGTTGCTTCTTGATTGTTCCAGAAGGGTTGTAAATTTTGTTGGCGTTTACTGTTCATACTTGTTCCTTTTACCCTGTGAAGTCCTTCAGCATGCATCACCAAGGGTTCTTATCTCTGTCCTGGCTCTTGCTACATCTCACTCCAGCCATCACTTCCCACCTTATCACAAGCTTTGCCCCTCATAAGTGCTAACTTTAGGACTTAGAACTTGAGAAATTTGATTTGCCTTGCTTTCCACTCCCTTTCTAGTGGTGATCATATTGAAGAGCAATTTGGAGACCACTGCTTTACAGAAAAAATTTTATTGTTTTAGGTTTTTCTGATTTTAATTTGGGTAGGAGACAGGGGATGTTATAAAATTAATTTTAAAAGAAATTCCTTATTTTAGCCTAAGCCATTTTTTACTGCTAACCAATTGTGCCTTTGGTTAGGGTTAGTGGAGCTTTATTAGTCACTATTTGAATAACTGGATATCACTGCCATTCCAGGGAGATCATCTGTTCTAGTTTTGAGAAATTAGTCTTTGAAGTGGGTTTCCTCAACTGCATCTTTTCTAGTTGGCAAATCCCTTTGAGAAGAGCCAGCTTGTTTAAAGAGTAGACTTTGTGGTGAACCCAGCTTTTCAGCACAATCATGTCAATTGCTTTGGACTTTTTAAGCCCATACAGGATCCTGTCCCCGGACCCTCTCCTTTTGTGTCAACAGAGTGACATGGACCAGCAGCTGCTAATTCAAGACTCAGTGTTGGCTTAACAACACATTCTACAGAGGGCAGGGTGACAAGACCATGGAACATCTACCTGGGTTTTGTTAAGCATTGCCAGATGGCATCATTAGGACTTAGTAGCAGTAAGATTGTTGGTTTTATGATAGTGGAGAATCACACTCAGCTTGTTTTTCCTAATTACGAAGGAGGTATATATTTGACATTTAAAATAGTATAATATCTATATAATATTCCAAGATTAGCACTGCCCCAAATCCGAAAGAAAAGATAATATTGACTTTAATGTTCTCTATTCTCACTGAAGAAAGATCTAGGAATAATTTTCATTTACTAGGTGTTTCAGGAGTGCCATAAGGGGATGTGGAGGAGAGTGACACTCCAAAGAGGAAAAAAAGAAAAGGAAACATAGCTGTATATGCAAAACATAAGCTATTTGGTTTGAGTGCAGACTGGCTAGTAGGGAGGACATGTGAAATAACAGATTAGGAACAGAGTTCATTCCAGTTAGACTTTGTAACCCCAGTCAGTCCTCCCTGACCATGTGCAGTGAGACTGACGTATGCAGAGATTGTGGAAAGATACCTGTTTTCCCCCCAGTTCCACATAATATTTAAGGTCCAAAATGAATTATCTGATTCACTTAAAACTGCAGAAATTAAAATCTAGACTAGAATATGTTTTTCAAGAGCTTTTAATGTTTGGAAAATTCATAAACCTAATTTTGTTTCCATCTGGGGAAAATGTGCAAATCAGGGAAGAAAAGAAAAAAATGTCTTGAAAGTTCAACCAAGGATCCTGAAAGCAGGATTTCAACACATAATAGGTTGAGATAAGGGAGCTAGATGCTCTTTGCAGTGAAAGTATCATTAATATGGGAAGTTTAATGATGCAGATACAGACTTCAATGGCAAAGCCATTAGGTGGCGGTTTCCTGTGTTCCGTGTGAAAGGCTAAGCCACTGAGAAAATTTGCAGGGAGAACTTATGGAGACACCCTGCTCATTACTTACATGAAAAAGATCTATAAAAAAGAAGGTTTAGTTAAAATGTGGGCAGAAGAGACAAAGCATGTGTGCATTTTTGCTCATTTTGTGCAAGCTTAAACTCTCATGTAGAGCACTAAGCTCCATAGGGTTTTTAATAATATCTTTTGAGTCTTGATGTGAAATGAAAATATATGAGAGGTTTGCTGTGTCCACTAGCAAGAGCAAGAGCCCTTAAGCTGCTTAATTTACATACTTTAACAGCTCTCCAGTCATGAGTGACCAGGTTGTTCTTCAATTAAGTGTGTTTGTGGGATTTTCAAACCACAAATGAAGTGCTTTTTTTGAATGAGACAGCCTTGATAATAATGTATTTTGCATTTAGATGCCATAATATGGCAAATTATTTTCAAATGATAATTGGGCTTCTGATATTCCTTTTCTTTTATATAGTACCAGGTAATTTGTAATTTGTTCATTTTGAATTAGGAAAACTACTGAATGTCATGGACTTTCCATGTATCAAATCGAAAGGAGACTGCAGGGTAGTGTCCCCACTGAGATCTGGGGCTTAAACATCTTCTCCATATTCCACACAGATGTCTGTGAGCTGCCAATTGAGTGTGAAAATTCTTCCTCCTCTTTCCCTAACACTCCTCCCCTTTTTTCTCTCCATTAAAAAAAAAAAGGCTCAGTTTTTCTCTTTCTGAAAAAGGTAAGTCCTTTCCTAAAAAATCATCATATGAACATTAGCTGGAAATTAGTATCTAATATTTTATATGAAGAAATACTTTAATGTATGTTATACAGTATTTATTAGATAGTCGTAACTGTAAACTCACCTACCTAATAGAGTTTCAGGTTAAATGTTGGGACATGTACAGGCAATCAAAATTATTACTTTAAATATCATTTATCTATTTTAAAGCCATGTTTTAGCACTTTTTAGGCCAGGCAAAATCTGACAAGTTCTGTTTTTATCAACTGTACTCTCACAAACTTTGTTACTGAAACGTATTACAAGGCAGGGGAGATATTAAATTATTTAATTCTTATATTTTTCTAAGAGGAAAAATCTCTCTCCAACAAATGGCTAAGTTTTTACTGATTATTTTTTTTCTTATCCTCAGCAGGATGGTAACAAAGCTTTTTTCAGCTGATTAAATCCACTTAGCTGATAAACCAAAATTTTATTCTTTAAAATAAAGTAAGCTTGTGTGGAATATGGACAAGATTATGTTTCTCTCAGAAAAACAGGTTTAACTGTAAATGGTTTTGCTTGACAAAAATGTGACCAATTTTGAGAAAAGGTTATGATGGATTTTTTTTTTTGCAAGACCCTCCAGGACTTCTTGTTTAATTTATATACACAAGTGGTGATATTTGTATGTGTTCAAAAATATAGAAGACTCTTTCCATATTTTTAATGCAAATTATCTTATAAGCTGCTATGCAAATTCTCTAAAAGCCCGCCCTGCTTAAAGAGTGAAACATTTTTGAAGCGTTCAGGGAAGATCTGTAGACTTAAGCACTTTCTCTGCTTTTTTCTATCTTATCTTGGACACTTATGCTGAATTATATTCTTGTTATTTTCACTGGTTATAAGGTATTGATTGTACATAATATTTAAACTATCCAAATAACCAGCATATGTTTCCATGACGCTGCCATTGTTGATTGATGTCACAATTGAAATGGCTGTTTAGAAATCCAAAGGTCTTTTTTTTTCAATTCATAAGAAGAAATAAATTGTGAAATTTCTTTGGTAAGCAGATTGCTCAGGTAAGATCTGAATATCTATTAATAAAAAGAAACTTATTTAAATTTGGGATCCTGCTTAAACTTTAAGTTGAATTTGACAATAGTCATATTAATTCTTTTTATAAATCTCTATCAGATAGGATATGTGACAGGTGGTATTATATTCTACCTTGAGTTTGGAAATCTCTCTCAGTTAAATTTGAATTGTTATTGTGGGTTTGTTCTTTTCCTCCTGAGGATGAAAGTAGAGGAATCTGCCATCTTCTACCATTCTCTTTGTGGCCCTATTTTAATTGCCTGGTAATAGAGAAATTATTTCCACTCTTCACATACTGTCTTTAAAAAATAACAGCAAAGTCCTACTTATTTTTTTAAGCTTTTTTTTTCACTTTGTGCTGATAGTTCTAAAATAATTATGCTGTATAACAGGATTATGTATTTTTGAGCAATATATAAATTCCTATGTTGTAATAATATTAAGTGAAATTTATTTTACACTCTGTTTAAGTGGTTGATTTGAAACCCTTTCTTTAAAAAATAAAAACAAAAACATCTGGTAGATCAGTGATACAAATTTGTCCTCTTAAAGGACAGAGTTCTAATTAAGATAAAGTACAATAAACAGGCACGTAAGACACATCTGCTTTCTTGTCTTTTGACACTAGCTAAACTGCCAAATGGAAGAATGGTTGTTTTATATATTATGTTGGAAGATTATTTTGACAAGACACCTTCTTTTGTTTCAAAATTTATAAACTTGAACTTAATCTCTTGCAGCCTCTTATTTTTACCTTCCTACTCTGGGTGACTGAACCAAAGCATATTCTAGTTTTAAAAGTAAATTTGCATTTGATGTAATGTGTAAATATGCGTTTTGCAGATGAGTGCTTGCTCTCCAGTGAATATTTCATTATATTTAACAAAATATCTACCATAAGAACTGTAATCTTTGAATTGCCCCAAAATAGACTGGTTAAGATGAAATGATACTTCACTATATCATACAAATAGGTATCCTTGTAGAGTTTTAATTTACTTCTAAGTATCTTTCTTAGTTTTGTGGAGGTCTTAACCTGCAATCAGGTGCAAAAACCCTGACACATGTATTTTTTAGTTTTTGAGTCCCTCTTTATCTCAATCACATATATAACCATTGGAATCTGATTATTCTATCACTACTCTTCCAAAGTGATAGAATTCACTTAGAATAGACAATGTTCTTTAGGGACTCAGGGAAATTTTGAAAATGCAAGGCTAATTAATGGCATTATTCATGTATTCTTTTATCTAATAAGCATTAATTAATGCTCAGTTATGCAAAAGGCACTGTGAAGAGTCCAAAAGAAAGTTCCTGCACTCAAGCAGTATATAATCCATTATTTCTCAATCACATTATGCCATCTATTTATCAAACAGTAGTTAAGTGATTAACCACTTCATATTTTTACCAAAATACATTTGCAGTTCTGCTTATCTGGATCTGACAAACCAGAAAATATTTAAAGGGATCCTTAGGCTTTGATCCATGCACATTTAAGTAAGTCATTCTTTTCATAATGTATGATTTTTTAAAATGCAAAATAGATTTTAGTTTGGGAAGGAGAACAATACAGAATATCAGTAAGATAAATCACAACAAGAAGAAAAATTAGACCATATTGCCCAAAATGGATCAGGGGAATATCTTTTTAAAGAAATGCTTCTTTTAAACTTTAAACAACAAAGCTAAATGTATATTTCATCTACCCCCTATTTCTAAATTGTGCTAACCCATTTATCTTCACACTGATATTCTTTAAACATCTCATTTGTTGAAAGTCCTTACACATGGTAGAAAGTATTTCTTCATTAATGATAGATCAAAATGAACATATTGAAAGCTTAGCAAAATTCCACTTATTCTAGAAGACTCCGGCAAGTAAACTCAGTAAAAAGAGCACCTAAGGAAAACAAGAGCGTTTGATTGAATATTTCCATAATTTCCATAAGTCCTTCCCATCCATTTATCATAGGTTCAGCTTTTTGGGCAACAACCTTAGTTGTGCCCAGAAAGTACCTGAACTATCTGTGATTAGAATGGCTTGTGAAATATAGTCAGATGGGCTCCTTCCTCCCCTTTTTTTTTCAAGTATCCTGGAGTTGTGCACAAAAATTAGGTCACGCTTTGAATATCTTAATCATTACATTAAACATACTCTTTGACAATCAGGTGCTAATGATTGTATATTATTGGAACCAGCACATGAGTATTGTAATGTAAGAATGTGTTCCTCCTAGATTGGAAGAAGTAATTTCCTTTTATCTCTGTCCTGTTAAAAATTGGTATCAGTTATGTTTTTTCACTTCTATTTTGTGAATTTACAAGATATGGGGGAAAACAGATTTAAACTAAGTTTCAGGTTCAGTGTGTTTAAGTTTCAGGCATAATCATCAATCTTAATATTCTTCTCACCTGTAATAAATCTGTCCTTATCATAAGAAACTGTTTCAAATTGTTTTCTCCAGTAAAGGACTCCAGTGTTATGTTTACAATCTGTTGAATGAGTTCAGCGTTATAAGACTTTGGTGCCCAAAGAAAGTTTTCCCTTTTGCTACCAGACCTGAGGTCTTTCAGAAAACCATGTGGCAAACCACTATCTAAGAAGACCTATTTTGGCTAATCTGTGCAAACTCTGATTATACCCACTTGTATAGTATATTCTATCCTGTGCAACCTACATTTTGTTACATATTAAAGCTTAGAAAGATAGAATGATACTTCTACAAAGAATGTAAAGTACATGATATTCTTGGTTTTTCTTCTTTTTAGAACTTTCTATAAACAAGACTTAAAAAGTCTTGTTTAAAATAAAAGTCTCAAGTCTTCTGGCATTACCAGGCTGCCAAATCAAAAATCTATGGTATAAAACAGGGCAGTATTTGTGTTCTCAATAAAATTTTTTAAAAAATTTATATGTACTCTATAAATATAGGTGCACAGGCAACACTTCCCCTTGAGTTGCATATCAACATATAGCATTGTACATTACAATGAAAATTGTAACTTAAGGGTATTATATATATAAATACATATATACCTTTGTAACCTTCATACTGTAAATAAAAAAGTTGCTTTAGATTTGTTTTTTCATTTGTGTATGTTGAAATAGTTTCTAACATACAGTACAATTTCAAAGACCTCCTACATCCTCTTCATCCAAATTTACCAAATATTAACTTTGATCACATTTGCTCCATTATACTCTGTCTTTTTCTGATATGGTCATCCCTATCACCCTTAAATTTTCTAGTGTGTACCTCCCAAAAGCAAGGACACTCTTCTACGTTGCTACTACATAGCCTTCCCAATCAAGAAATCACCTTCACAATACTATCATCAAATCCATTCAAATGATGCCAGCTATCCCCACAAGGTCTCCATTTCCTTTCCGAATCCACTACCACATGTTGCATTTTGGTTGTCACATCTCATCAGTCTGGAACAGGTCTTCATTCTTTCCCTAATTCTCATGTCTGACAGTCTTAAAAAGCACAGATTTTTCATTCTGCAGAATGACCCTCCACCTGGGTCATTCTTATACCCAGAGCAGTTCATGATTCTTGGCAACACCACAGAAATGATGCCATGATGTTCACAGAATATCATATTAGGAGGCCCAAGATGTTAATCCATTCCACCACTGGCAACATTAACTTTGATAACCTAGTCAAGTTGGTGACCCCACCATTTTTCTCTTTCTATTGAATGGTGTTTTGTGGGGAGATACTCTGATATTACGCCAATATTTTGTTCTTTATCAAACCACCACCCACCAGCCTTAGCACTCATTACTAACTCCTGCCTATATTGTCTACCATTGTGATGATTGACAAATGGTATTATCATTCCTTCCACATTTAGTTGGCATTCCACTGTATTCAAGAACTTCCTCTTTCCCATTTATTGATTGATTTATATTAAAGACTTGTCAATTCTTATTTTTTAAATGGATTTTCATTCGATCTTATTTATTTTGATATCCAAGTCATTCTAGATTTGCCCAGTGAAAACCCTTCACACTGGGTACTATGTCCTTGAAGTTAGTGTTGTTTAACTTTTGATTTTGATATACCTTCAAACTTAAAGGACAGTTACAAAAATAATACAAACCCCATACAGAGAACTCCAACATACCGCAATCCACACACCCAGATTCACCAATTCCCGTACTCTGCCACATTTGCAGTATCATTCTATCTGTCCATCTGACTATCCATTTGTCAATCCATTTTCCAAACAGTTGAGGATAGATTGAAACATCATGATCCTTGAATACTTAATACTGCTGTGTACATTTCCTAAGAACTGGGACATTCACAAATGTAACCACCTTAACTGCAGCTATCAAGCTCAAGAAATTTAACATTAATATAAAGCTTATGGTCTACATTTCAATTTTTTTTAATGTCCCACTAATGTCCATTTGAGCCTTTTTTTCTCTCTTGCTAAACCCTAATCAGGATGGTTTAGTTCATTTAATTGTCATTGTCGCTTTAGTTGCTCTTTTTTTTGATTATGGAAACATATACAACCTAAACTTTCCCATTCCAACCACTCCCAAGCATACCATTGAATGGGATTAATCCCATTCACAATATTGCAGTCTCATCACCACCATCCATTACTAAAACTTTCCCATCTCCCCAAAGAGAAACCCTATACCCAATATGCATCAACTCCCTATCTTCCTTTCCCCCTGCTCCTGGCAATCTGCACTCTAATATCTGTCCCTATGAGTTTGTATATTCTCCAACATTCTAGTTATGGGGCCCAAATTCAACATCCTAAATCTACAACAATCTCATTTGTTTTGATAGCAACCTAACTTCAGTAACATAATTTATGTTCTGGTACCCCTCTGTCCCCCCACCTTTATGTAGTTCCTGTCAAAAATCACATATGTAGGGCAGTGCAACAGTGGTTCAGTGGCAGAATTCCCGCATGCCATGCAAGAGACCTGGGTTCGATACCCAGAGCCTGCCCATGCAAAAAAAATCACGTGTATATTATGAATCCAAAACCACTGATTTATCACTACATTTCATGCATTTGTCTTTTAGATGCTGTAGGAAGTAAGCAGTGGAGGCACAAACCAAAAATACCATAGTACTGGCATTTACACCTATCCATGTTGTTACCCTCACTGGAGGTTCTTATTTCTTCATGCAGCTTTGATCTATTATCTAATGTCCTTAACTTTCACCTGCAGAGCTCCCTTTAGCATTTCTGTAGGGCTGGTCCAGTGGTGTCAAACTCCTTCAGTGTTTATAGATCTGGGAACATCTAAATCTCTCTCATTTTTGAAAGACAGTTTGCCACATATGGAATTCTTGGTTGGCAGTTTTTTCCTTTCAGCAATTTAATATGTCTTCCTACTGTCTTCTTACCTCCATCATTTTTTGTTTGTTTTTGTTTTTTTTCCTTTTCAAAAAATTTTTTTATTAATTAAAAAAAATTACAAGAAACACAAACATTCCCAAAACATACACTCAATTCACAATATCATCACATAGTTGCATATTCATCATCATGATCATTTCCCAGAACATTAGCATCAATTCAGAAAAAGAAATAAAAAGACAACAGAAAAAAACAAAAACAGAAAAAAAAAATTTTACATACCATACCCCTTACCCCTCCCTTTCACTGATCACTAGCATTTCAA
>PVIY010035161.1:0-26554 GCA_004026745.1 Myrmecophaga tridactyla
GGCCTGTTACTGGACGTTACTAGAGACTGAACTTGGTAGATACTTAACCATGGGCCACCAAGTTACCATGAGACCTGGGTGTTGCCTGATCTGCCAAGCTTCAAAGTTGGGTATGAACAGCAGCAGTCCATCATAAAATGGAAATAGTATTTATAAGATAGGGCTTGAGTAGATCCTGAAGGCATAAATAAGCTACATGAGGAAGTGGCCCAAATGCCTATGATCAACTCCTGCCACATTACCTTCTCTTTCCCAGCCCAAAGCTATAGCCACATGGAGGGTTCCTTACAATCAGTTGACTGAGGAAGAAAAAACTCGAGCCTGGCTTACAGATATGTACAGTATGCAGGTACCACCGGAAAATGAATAGCTGCAGCATTGCAGCCCCTTTCTGGGATGTCCCTGAAGGACGGTGGTGAGGAGAACTCCTCCCAGTGAGCAGAATTTTGAGCAGTGCACCTGGTTGTTCACTTTTCTTGGGAGAACTGGCTGGTGTGTTTGTATACTGACTCAAGTGCTGTTGCTAATGGTTTGCTAAGGACTTGAAAGGAACAATATTGGAAAATTGGTGACAAAGAGGTCTGGAGAAGAGGTCTAGAAAAGAGGTATGTGGATAGACCATTCTGACTGGGCAAAAAGAATGAAGATATCTGTGTCCCATGTGAATGTTCAACAGAGGGTAACTTCAGCAGAAAAAGGTTTTAATAATCAAGTGGATGAGATTATCTGTTCTGTGGCTACCAGTCAGCCTCTTTCTGCAGCCACACTTGTCATTGCCCAATGGGCTCATGAACAAAGTGGTCATGGTGGTAAGGATGGAGGTTATACATAGCTCAGCAACATGGACTTCCACTCACCAAGGCCAAACTGCTGAGTGCCTAATCTGCCAGAAGCAGAGACCCACATCCAGTCCCTGATACAAGCACCATTCCCCAAGGTGATCAGCCTGCTACCTGGTGGCAGGTTGATTACATTGGACCACTTCCATCATGGAACTGGCAGTGCTTTGTTCTAACTGGAATAAACACATACTCCAGATATGGGTTTGCCTCTCCTTCTGCCAATACTACCATCCATGGACTTACAGAATGCCATCATGGTATTCCACACAGCATTGCTTCTGATCAAGGAACCCACTTCACAGCAAATGAAGGGCAGGAATGGACAAAAACTCATGGAATTCTCCAGTATTACCATGTTCCCTATAACCTGAATTAGCTGGATTGTCAGAATGGTGGAATGGCCTTTTAAAGACTCAATTATGGCACCAGCTAGGTGGCAACATCTTGCGGGGCTGGAACAATGTACTTCAGGAGGCTGTTTATGCCCTGAATCAACATTCACTCTATGGTATTGATTCTCTCATACCCAGAATTCACAGGTTCAGGAATCAAGGGGTGGAAAATGGGAATGGCACTACTCATGGTTACCCATAGTGAGCCACTAGAAAAGTTGCTGCTTCCTGTCTTTGCAACCTTAAGCTCTTCTGGTCTACAGATCTTAGTTCCAAAAGATGGAGTGCTCCTATCAGGAGATGCACAATGATTCCATTGAACTGAAATTAAGACTGCCACCTGGCCACTTTGGGTTTCTCATGCCTCTGAATCAGCAGGCAAGGAAGGGGATCACTGTACTGACTGGGGCGACTGATCTTGGCTATGATAAGGAAATAGGACTGCAGTTACAAAATGGAGGTAAAGAAGCATTTTCCTGGAATACAGGACATCCCCTATCATGTCTCCTAATACTACCATGCACTGTGATTAAAAACAATGGAAAACTGCAGTAACTCAATCCAGGTAGGACTACCAATGGCCTAGAAACTTCAGGACTACAGGTTTGGGTCACCAAACCTGGCAAAAACCATGGCTAGCTGAGGTGATTGCTGAGGGTAAAAGTAACATGGGGCAAGTAGTGGAAGAAGGTAGGGATAAATAGGAACTATGACCACATGACCAGTGTCCTTGTTTGCTAGCTGCCGGAATGCAATATACCAGAAATGGAATGGCTTTTAAAAAGGGGAATTTAATAGGTTGCTAGTTTACAGTTCTAAAGCTAAGAAAATGTCCCAATTAGAACAAGTCAATAGAAATGTCCAATCTAAGGCATCCAGGGAAAGATACTTTGGTTCAAGAAGGCCGATGAAGTTCAGGGTTTCTCTCTCAAGCGAGAAGGCACATGGTGAACACAGTCAGAGTTTCTCTCTCATCTGGAAAGGCACATGGTGAACATGGCATCAACTGCTAGCTTCACCTACTGGCTTCCTGTTTCATGAAGCTCCCCAGGAGGTATTTTCCTTCTTCATCTCCAAAGGTCACTGACTGGTGGACTCTGCTTCTCGTGGCTATGTTGTTCTGCTCTGCTCTCTCTGAATCGCTCCCTGAATCTCTTTCATTCTCCAAAATGTTCTCTCTTTTATAGGATTCCAGAAACTAATCAAGACCCATCCAAGAGGGTGGAGACATATTTCCCCCAATCCAGTTTAACAACCACTCTTGATTGGGTTACATCTCCAGGGACATGATCTAATTACAGATTCAAACATACAGTATTGAATAGGGATTATTCTGCATTTATGAAATGGGATTTAGATTAAAACATGGCTTTTCCAGGGGGCATGCATCCTTTCAAACCAGTACAACCAGTTACAGAAATAAAGACTGTGATTGTATGAATATATCTTTCTTGTTCTGTTATGAATATGTTTGTATTGTACATAAAGTCAATATCTTTGTTTTCTTCTCTATCCTTCCCCCTTATCATATAAGTTGCATTGTACATGTCAAAATATTTAATTTATAGGATATCAAGTTTAAGAATGAATATTATCCAAGGACTTGCATCCTATTCTGGAGAGATTTAGTGTATTTCCTGTTCCACCCAGGACAGCTGAGTATTGTTAGGCAAAAAAAAAAGTCTGTTTTTTTTTTTTTTGTACTTAAGGATTAAGAATGGTTTAATGTATACCTGCCAAGTTGTCAAGGGTGGACTGTGATAGTTAGTTTTATGCATCAACTTGGCCGGGTAAGGTGTCCAGTTGTTCCTAACCATTGCTTTGAGGACATTTCACGGACTTACATAATCAATTAGTTGATTGCCTCTATGGCTGATTGCATCTACAATAAACTAAGGAGAGTGTCTTCAGCAATGAGAGTCATTTAATAAAATCAGCAGAAGGCTTTAAAAGCAGAATGATGATTTCAGCAGTCAGAAGAGTATTTTCTTCTCTACTTCAACCAGCCAGCCTCTCCTGGGGAATTCAGGTTGAAAACCTTCATCACAGCTGCCGGCTTGCAGCCTGCCCTATGAAATTTGGACCCATGCATCCCCACAGTTGCATGAGATTCTTTTATAAAATCTCATACGTACAGATATCTCCTGTTGGTTCGGTTTCCCTAGAGAACACTGACTAACATAGGGTCCATGAATGGAGCCATGCTGGGGGCTCAATACTGGTCTCTGGTGCTGGCAGGGTGGATGATGTGTGTGACCTCCCATTGGTTAGTGGGAGGCCATGCTGCTGGGCAGATGTACAACTACAACGTCCACACCTCTGCCGCTATGTCTAAACCATTCACGAACCCATTGTACCAGCCAGGAGAGACTTTCCAGCACAGATGACAGTGCTGCTGCTTATTCCTGGCTGCCCAGGGCCTCTTTCACGGCGGGCGCTTCTGGTGGGAATTAGCAATGCAAAGATGTTTGCACACTGTGCACATTCCATGAGTCTGCCTACATGCCCCTTTCCAGACCTCTGTGTTCTCAGGCTTCCAATATTGCTCTTTCCAGGTTCCTAAATGACCAGCCAGGCCATTCAACGCTGCCCATGTAACTGTAGATTCTTACCTAAGGCCACTTCTCGTGTGCAACGTGAACCTCTGTGTATGTCGTTGGGATCCAGGCACAGCCTCCAGTGAACCCCAGGTATGTGGAGACTACCTCCAGGAATTCTAGTCTGTTGCTCGCCCCAAATGTGACTACAATGCCGGCGAGTAGAACTTACACCTTTCTAAACTGTGTGCCACCGAGAAAGGCCACCACTGTAACCCCAGTCCAGGGAGCCCACTCACATGGGGAACAACCCCACAGACAGAGCAGAGGGATTGGACCATCTCTAGAGTTCTGAAATTATTGTTTTGACCATTTTTCCAACATAACAGCTGTTTTAGGAGAAGAGGATTTATTGACCTCTCCTTCCATCAAGCCTGACTTGAATCTTCATAGGTATTTTAACAATCATCTGATGAATGCTAAAGCCTGCTCCATGGTAGAAAGGACACACAGACACAACTGGAATGAGGGACAGACAGTCTAATGCAGTTCTCCCTTGTCCACAAAACGGGCTTGCGCAAAAGCAGGGAAGGCCTGCTTTTACTGCATCCCGTAACTCCACTATAAGACCCTATAATTTTACCTCCCCAAGGTGAGATGTGCTGGCATGAGGACATGCTGTGCTCAGGTGGGATGGGCTTGTATCAATCCTGATTCAGCAATGGGTCTCCTACCTCACCAGTCCTGGGGACAGATTGACAGGCAACACTGGGGTGCCACCTCAATTTAAGAGAATGGGTGCAGCACCGATCATGCCAGCACTTCAGCAACTCTGCCCACCCTCCCATCTCCCCAGATCCAGCCTTCAGAGGAGACCCATAAAGACTGCCTGTCATCCTAACGACATTATGTCAGAAGCAGGGGTTGGCCCTTTGATGCACAGCAGCCATTCCATCTAAAACCCAGTCAGAAGAGGAAGCCTGCAAAGTTGAAGATGACATTTGACTAGAGGTAGAAATCATCAGCTAAATATTTCTTAGGCCTAGTTTTGCTGCCTAATATAAAATAATTGCCAACCCATCCCTTATACACTAAAATATATCCAATATCTCACCTAAGCATAGTAAAAGTTGGGTCTTATTGTTCTAAGGGGAAGAATGATAATAGTATTCTGTACAAAATTTTTCATTTTAATTTTGAGAACTATCTTACCTTTTAACCCCAGCTGCTAAGGTAGGTAATCCTAAATAGAATTTTTTAAACTTCTATGAACACAAAGAATATATTGGTAATTTTCAATGTATTTCAGTAAAAGTCTTCCTGATCTTTAAAAGTAATAAAATTGTTTAAATTGCCATTTAACATCTAATTTAAAGTATCTTTAAGCCATTCAGTAGCTTTACACTTTTATCTACCACAACTCTGTAGTTTATAATTATTTGCCAATTCTTTTTTATTTTAAACATTCATCAGACATTTAGGACAATATTTCTTTTATGGGCCTCTGTGGAATCTATAATTTATGAACTTCTAATTATTGCAAATGAGGCTTTCACTAATAATGGGTCAAAACTTTCACTATTTCTATAGGTGATTTTTCTAATGTGCAGAAAGACAACAAATTTAAGTTGGACAGTCAAGAGTTTCACTTTTGAAGTCGATTGCAACTTTCAAGAATTATAATGTATTAAAGTAATTCATATAATTAGATAGGTTTAATACTCAGAAATATTTATCTGTTTTAAAATGCTACATTGTTAACAAATATCAAGTTTGTTTATGGCTATATGCAAGGAGGAGGGAAATATTTATGTTCACTGGTACTACTAATAAGTAGATAGGTACTGTCATACCCTCCTCCTGTATGCCATCATCCAAACAGTTGCTTCCTGTGAAATCTTATCCAAGCTAAGGAAAAGAAAAGATATTGGCCATTAAGATACATTTCTGCTGTCGAATACTTGGCTAAGTCTGGCTGAGCAGGACATGGCAAACCCTTTGATGGACACGGAGAACCTAGACGTGAAACAGGGGTCGGCAGCAGCCACAGCAGCAGGGCTCACACGGGAGACTGAGGTTCACGGGGAGTGGGGGCTCAGGAGCCCAGAGGGGATGGGGCAGTCAGGAGGAGTGAGCGTCCCCTGCCCAATTCTCAGCACCTTCACCTCCGAGGGTCAATGATGACGTTAAAAATAAAAAATACTGTTTCACACACTGTGCAGAAATTCTTCAACTCTGGATTATCATGTCAGATCATGATGATGTGCCTCACATTGTTTGAAAACGTTCAAATGGAGGACCCAAGCAGACACTATTCAGCACACTTCCAGCAGAGCTAATTGCAGCCTCCCAGACGTGTTCTTACTCGCTGCAGCAGAGCATTTGTCAAATAGTTTACTTAGAAGGCTGCTGAGCCTTTCAGAGACAGGCTCTTAAAGAACACTAATTGTCATCAAACAGTAAAGGACATTTAAAGCCAAAACAAGCAGACAAATACCCCTCAGTCATTCTGCAGTCAGCATGCTTCTCTTTTATTTTTCTTGGCCTCTCAATTGCTCTCTATCTCTCTAGTCATATTTGAAAGGACTTTGGGTTGCAGTCGTCTCAGGCAGTAGCTTATTTTGAAGTCGCATTGTACTGATTTAAGAAATAACTTGATGACTGACTGTGTTTAGCGGTATTAAAAGTCAAACTTTTTTGGTTCCTCCGTTTTTCTATGAAGAAGGATTCCAGTGTATAGGTTTAGAGTTCTCTCTGAGGAGACAGGCTTCTGGATGGTGGTGAGGGTAGCTCAGTGTTCGTGATTAATCCCACCGAATGATATATTCAGGAATAGTTGAGGTGGGGAAGTTTACGTTGTATCTATGTTTTTACAATTAAAAAAAAAAACAGTGAAAGAAAGAGAACTAGAGAGACAATGACAATTTAATGCAATGTGGAGTCTAGGACTGGATCTAATAATGGAGGAGAAAAAGCTTAAAAGGACATTATTGTAATGTATGAAAATATTGGAATATAGGCTATCAGCTTTATATTGAAATTGAATTTCTTGAACTTGATGACTTTCCTTAGGGTGGTTGCGAAAGTGAATATCCTTGTTCTTAGGAAATGTACATGGAATTATTATGTGTTCAAGGAGCATCACATGTAAACTTTACTTTCAAATGTTTAGAAAATGATATATTAATAGAATGATAGATGGATAGATGATAGATGGATGATAGATATAGCTAGATAAATGACAGATAGATGATAGATACTCATAGATAGATATAGAAATAGGTGATTGATGAGATCTATAGATAGATGGCTGATAGGTGATAGAGATAGAAAAATATAGATGATCAATTAGATATATAGATGGACGGATATCGATAGATGATTGATAGATGAGATAGATGATAGAGATAGGTAGATAGACAGACAGATAGAATGATATAGAAGATGTGGCAAAATGTTAAAATTGGTAAATCTGGGTATTGAGGTGGTTGGTAGGTTTGTTGGAGTTCTCTGTATGGGTTTTGTATTATTTTTTGCAACCTTCTTGCATGTGTGAAATCATTTCAAAAAAAAATTTTTTTAAAAAGGTCAAGCTTGTAAGTCCAGAGATCAAGGCCCAATGCAGAGAACAAGGAGAATATGGGAGAACCATTTCAGTTTCAGCCTATTTCACCTCTATGGATTTGAGGGTTGACAAAGGAAATTCCAAAGTTAGAAACAGAGACTTTAGAATAAAAGCTGGGCAGAATAGAAGTGAGTGTCCGGACAAGAACACCCCTCCCATCCCCGGGAGATCAGGCTCATGTTTTGATGTCCTCTAATCTCTCTTCTCCTGAACTGCATTTCGAGAGGGAAGTTGCAGGGTCCAATTGCTTTTCCAGAACTCAGACACCCCTGGTACCGTGGGGCCGTGTTGACTGCTGGGTGGTGGTGCTTCAGCACACAATTCACTGAGTTTGGATGGTTCTTTCCTCTTGCAGATGCATCTCTGTTGCTCCAAATTCTAGCAGACCTGGTCCACTGCTCTGCTTGAAGCCTGCAGTCGCTTAGCATTTTTTGAGAGAAATAAACCATGCCGGGGAGACCAGTGAGAACATCCAAGCTGTCTTTATAGCTCCTCCCCCTGGGAGCCTAGGAAACCCACCCCCTGCTTCTGTTTCAGGATACCTAAACACTGAGATAAGAGCGCTGTGTCTAATGCTAAAATAACAAACCCCATCTGAGATTTTAAGCCTCCAACAATTTATGAAAACTATGGGATTTTCATGAACTTTTATTTTATAGGACTTCATGGAATGCCTTTCTGAGAGCGTCTGGTGATAAAGGGAAATCAGTCCCTAGAGGAAGCAGAACTCAACCAATACTCTTCCCTCTTGTCTTCTCTCCTTTCTTCCACCTTTTGAGAAATTCACAAATCTGAACCAAAGTTATCCATCATTGACCTTGTGACCATATCTTTTGAAGGTGATATGGATGACAAAACATTTGCTAGAACAGATGCTTACTCCACAAAGGTGATGTGGTGGCCTGGCCCTGTGAATAAGGACAGAGTCACATTTCCTAGTCATCCCTTGAGCCTCAGCAACACATGCTTTTCATCATTTGTTACTGGGGCAGGTTCTTAAGTGTTTCTGAGAATCACCTTACTGAACCCTCATAACGACACTCTAGATGAACACTGAAATTAGTCCTATTGAGGTGAAGAGACCTAGGTACAGTGCGGTGAAATGGTTGACCCCAGGTGACATGCAGCCCTCATCTAACTCCAGATGCTATTAGCCAGATACTCTATTGTTTCTGCTTTGTGCTGAAAATCTTGACCTTACTAGCTGTGCTGGATGCAAGGACTAAACAGGACTAGTTTGGGTGTTACAGTGAGTTCAACTAGGGGCCGGGAGTCAAGGGGGGCTTCATGGAGGAGGTGAACCTCAGAGTGGCCTCAGAGAATTTGCATTACTTGAAGATGGAAGGCATTCTATGTGGGTGGAACAGAATGGGCAGAACCCTAGAAGTGGTGATGAGCAGGGAGCACAGATATGGGGTGATGAAGGTCAACCACCAACCCACTGGCAAAGGATACATATCAGTGACCAGCAGGCCTTGTCATCAGGTGAGTAGCCACAGGTCAGTGTGGCAGGGCCTTGAAAATAGGAAATGGAGTCTGGATGCAATAGCAGGAGCAATGGCCACCACTTTAGTTTCAGTAATTCATTCATTCAATAATATTTATCTAGGACATGCTATATACCAGTCACAACTCTCTATGATAGGGATACAGCAGAATAAGTTAGATTAAGTCCTTACCTTATATCCAAGTAAAGAGAGAGAGGCTCATTAAGGAAGTCTAATAAATCAATTGAGTTTACCTTTAATTAACATCTTAATTCCAGAAATGTCCATCTTCCTTCCTAATAGATCTTTGAATGGTGCCTAAGTCTTCAGCCTCAAATGCCTGTGCTTGACTCTACCTGCCCCACATCAAATCCAATTTTTCTCTCAAGCTACAAAGAATCACAATGTATTTGTGATGGGAGGACCCTTAGAAATCCCTCAGTGACCACTGTCCTCACCAAGTGACCTCACTGCCTGCTGCCTCTCAGAGACGGGGTGGCAGAGTTAGACTGCTTCCAGCCTGTTGCTGCAGCTGACTTTTCTCTCCCTGTGCCCTCCATCTTTCTCTTCTGGGAAATCCAGTGTGAAAGGACTTGACTTCCCTTAGCCCTATTCCCACCTCCTAGGGACAGAGCAGAACTCTTGCCTTTCAGCCAGCAGCTGCCATAGAAGACACAGTTTCCTGTCCTTCAGGTATCCTCCCTGCTGCCCTGGAGATCAAAAAGTGGCTCAAGCCAGTCAAGACGGGAGTAGACAGAGCAGGGAGACTGGGCTCCAGACTTCTATTTACATCTACTGAAAATTCCTCCCTAAAGGGGGAGGGTCCTCTGACAAAGTGAATGATCTCTCCACTCATCAGCTTGATAAACAGGGATTTTTATATAGAAAGTTTATCCAGAGAAGCCACAAACAACTCATGTCACATGACTCCACACAACCTCTTGCCTAATGCTTTGGAAATGCACTGAGAAGTCTGGAATAGATCCATGAAAAGCTGGGTGGCAGGAGAGAGCAAGTCTCATCTTAGACATTTAACAAAATCTCACAGACAGCTGAAATCATCCCACCACTCAAATCCAAGAAGGTATCTGGGTTTTCCATTGTCAGCACGGCACAAAGGCAGGGGTCTTGCACCAGGACCATGTAAATGTGCGCTTACCAAAGCAAAGAACCCTTTGGCTTAACTGTTGGCTTGTTCCACTGACTTTTGCAGACCCTTATTTCTATTTCCTGGTTTCAGAAAATCAAAGAGGGTTTCTTCCCCAGGGACGGGGCCCTCATCAGAATTCACACAGACTCAGCACCAGCCTATGCTGTGGGGTCAAAAATTATCAGTGAGATTACAAAATGCACTTGCTTAGTGACCTCCTCTGCCCAAAGAGAGCCTGAACTCCATCCCACCAGAACCCAACCCTGGCATTTGCAAGCTCATAGTTTATGACTTCTTCTCCAGGCAGCCTGTTGACAGATAAATTACAGGGGGAATGAAAACAACATATTGCCCTCAGCAGATTATTCTTTACCAAATAATAAGTCGTCTTTTAACACTTCCCGTAAAAAATAGCTTTCTGCTTGTGGGTTCTCTTGTTCTGCCGTACCTAAGAAAGCTGCATACATCGAGTCTAAGCCCATGATTTCAGAGGCCCAGAAATGTTTACTTTCTCTAAACCAATAACATGTGCTTGAGTTTATGCCAAGTCTATACCCGAGGCACCCAGATGATGATGAAGCATGAAATTCAGAATGAGGCAGCTTAGAGCCCATTTAGACCAATCCTTTTCTGTAATAAAGGAATTGTCCGATGCGGGGACATTAAGCGTTTGGCCGAGACATGGTGGCATTCGAACCCACGTATTTTTTTTTTTTTTTCATGAGCAGGCACTGGGAATCAAACCCAGGTTTCCAGCATGGCAGGCAAGAACTCTGCCACTGAGCCCCCGATGCCCACCCAATACAAACCCACCTCTTTTGATTTCCAACCTTCTAGCACACCTGCCTATAAGTCATACCCGTCTGGATCCTGGAAATTGATACCAACTAAACAGATGTAAAAACAGAAAAAATTGTGCAATTGCTGCTCTCCAACAAACACTGGCACGTTTGTCAGACCAATTTTCTTTGCATTTATCCTTAAGTAAATAACAAGGAGTAAATTTTACATACAGCCCTGTAGTTCTAAAGAATTAGAAGACCTGCCTTAATTACAAGTAGAGTATCTAAGGTAGAAGAAACAACCATTTCTGGGAGACCTGGGTATGATGTGAAAGCAAAAAACTATACTTGGTTATGTTTTTCCTGTCTGAGGAACCTTCGTGATGGAAATTAAGTGCTCCTGGAAAGACATGGGCCGAAATTGATCTCTTTTTTTAAGAAAAGGTTGAGATGGGGAAGAATGGGGTGGAGAGAGAAAATCAGAAGAAAGTTTGCTCAGGCAGATTCTGAATCTTCTGGTCGGCTTTTCCATTTTAGCCAAGCCCCTGATTTATGGCAGCTTGGCAATGACCTCTCCCTGTGCCATGGAGGGCATCCCCGGGTGGCTCTGATGAAACAGGATTTAACTACTGTTGCCTCAAGGACCACAAGCACATCTATGCGGTAGTTTTCTGGGCTGCGAGGACCCAGGCTGGCCAGGGGCTGGGCAGCATGTGCAGGCTCATGAGGCTGCTTCTGGGCGAGGAGGCCCAGGGCCCACCTGCAGGCAGTGTTTATAAACCCAGCATCAGGGAGTGATTGATCTCACAATGGGGCTGCCCAAGGCAAACATTTCATTCTTCTACAAAGGAACATGCCCAGTGCCACCTGAGGTCCTCCAAGAATAGGTTTGGGAAATTCCATTGTGAAAATGCCATGCAAATAAAAAGAAATAGAATCGTGTTCCTGTTAACCAACGATAACTTTCTAAACTACCCACAGAAAAATGATGTTTTTAACTTCAGGGTTTTTTTGGTTTTTTGTTTGTCATCTCTGAATACAATATGACAAAATTAGGGCAGCTCCCAGAGCTCTGAGATTCAGGGTTAATCTTCTTTCAACAGGGTATCTTGGTAGGTGTGTGACGGTGTGTGTGCATGTGTGTGAATGCATGTGTGTGTCCCTTTGGGATTTCCTGGCTTGGTAACACTAATTTTAACAGGGAGGTGATAATGCTAGAATGTACAAGTCGAAAGGGAATTAATACTTTCCTTATAATAACAAGTAGAAGAAGTCAAGTATGAGGAAAGAAAAAGAAAGGGAGAAAGTGAAAGAGAGAAAGAAAGAGGGAGAGAGAGAGAATGAAAGAAGGAGAGAAAGAAAGAAGAAGGAAGGAAAGAAAAGGAAAGGAAATGGAATGGGAAAAGAAAAAGGAAAAAAGGAAGAATAACTTTTGATTTCAGAGATAAGCACGACAAATACTGTGTTTCATACCTCCTAAACACTGGCTGGCAGAGTTCATTTTTTGGGAATCAATCCAGTGCTGGTTATGTCTAAGAAACAATCATTTGGACTAGACGCAGTTTGAAAAAATGTTACCTTCTAAACCAAGCTGATGCAAGGACAGCTGAGAAGAGAATTATTCCTAGTAGGGCCATGCAAACAGGCCACAAGCCCTTAGCTGCACCCAGTACCTTCAGGAGAGGTGGCTTTAGCTGCATTTTAATTCTTAACTCCCTTATCTGTGGAGGAGGGACAGGTTTCGGCAAAATGCAATTATCTTGTATTTGGGTATAAACAAACTCCACATGGCATAGAGATTTATGACCTCTGGGATTGCCTGTGGGTACATGTATAAATTCAGATACTACAAGCTGTTTGCCTGCTGTACCCATAACATAACTACTGCTATGTTAGTTATGTACCCATAACATAACTACTGCTAGTGTAATAACTACATGATTACACACCTACAAACTGAAAAATAAACTATTAAAAAGACCTCACTTTCTGTGCATCAAAGGCTCAGGAATGTCATTTGGAATTGGAATGTCAAGGATATAGGCTGCTTACTCACAAATAATACCTCTCTTATGTTTGGAAATCCCTCTTTTTTCTCCTGTCTCAGAGTTATAATAACAGAGAAGAGTAAGAGTCAATTAAAAGCAGAGAGAAAAAACTTAACTCACATACAAAAAAATGTGGTTTTGGTATAAACTTCATTCTGAGACCAGATTATTCAAAACTGTAATTTGATTATACATAGGCTGATGCTTTATGCAAATGTGTTTTTGAGAAGACTTGAGATGTAGAAAACAATAGATGATTTCCAAAGTTTTGGATTGGTAGGCATGATGAGAATAAGAACAAGGGCAGGCCACTCTGCAAGTGAAATCATTGCTCTCCCCTGTATGTGGGACATGAAATCCAGAGATGAAAGTCTCCCAGGCAGCGTGGGAGATGACTCCCAAGGATGAGTCTGGCCCTGGCACCATGACATCAACAATTCCATCCTGGCCAAAAGGGGGAAAGAAATGTAACAAATAAGGTATCCATGGCTGAGAGAGTTCAAATAGTCAAAACTCTGGGGGTCACTCTTATGCAAACTTCAGTTAGACATTGCTACCTATCATAACTTGCCAACCCGCAACCAAAACCACTTCACTCAATCCTAAAGAAAATCTAGGGTATTATGTAAGATTCTACAAAGGTTCCATGTACTAGGGTAACTTTCCATAAACCTGCAACCTCCGGATGGGTCCCTGGTCCAGGTAAGTCCTGAAACCTGGAGGCCCAACCTCTCCAGAACATCAGCAGTTCCATCTCCCTACCCCATATTAGTGACAGACCCTTCCAACATGAAAAAGTTAAAGTGAGCATAGCCCAAATATCCCTAAAGAGTGGGAGAAAGATTAAAGGTGATGGTGGAGTTATACAGAGAAGGTAGGGTTTAACAAATGAGTATGACCGCTGAATCATTATATTGATATTTCTTTCAGTCTCTAGTATCTTAGAGCAGCTAGAAGTAAAAACCTAAAATTGTGGCATTGTAGCCTATACCAAACTCTGAAATCTGTTCTACAACTAATTGTTGTGCTGTGCTTTGAAATTTATAGCTTTTTTCGTATATATGTTATTTTTCACAAAAAAAAACGTGATGATAAAAAAATATTTATTCCTTCTAACCTCCTACATTCTGGAGCCGCTAGAAGGAAAAATCTGAGATGATGGAATGGTAGCCCATGACAAATTCTTGAATTTGTCCTGTAACTACTTGTTGAAGAGTACTTTGAAAACTATTGTCTTTTTTTCTTTCTTTACTTTGTATATATGTTATATTATACAATAAAATAAAAGCTTAAAACAAAAGGCTATTGTCACACACTCACACACACACACACACACACACACCAAGAATAAGGGCAGGTAGAGGGTTGCACTTGTAGATTGCTGTTGCCTGAACTTTTTTTGTTCTTACAAGTGAGGAAAGCACTTTTTTTATAATTGTACTATTAACTATAGTCTGTGGTTTAATTTAGGGTTCACTGGCTGTGCAGTTCCATGGATTTTTTAAAAATATATATTTATTCTAGTACCATATTTACAACTTAACATTTCCTTTTTTAACTTCATTCAGATATATAATTCAGTGGTGTTAATTACATTTCCAATGTTGTGCTACCTTCACCACCATTCATTACCAAAGCTTTTCTATCATTCCCAATAGAAATTCTGTTCATTTTAAGTCTTAACTCCCTACTCCCTTCCCCCACCCTGTCCCTGGTAACCTACATTCTAGATTTTGACTTTATGAGTCTGCTTATTCTAAATAGTTCTTATCAGTCAGATCAGACAATATTTGTCCTTTTGTGTCTGGCTTATTTTGTTTGGCATGAGGTCTTCAAGTTCATCCATGTTGTGGCATATATCAGGAATCCATTCCTTTTTAGAGCTGAATAATATTCCATCATGTATATACCATGTTTTGTTTATCTGTTTATCAGTTAATGGACATTTGGTTGCTTCCATCTTTTGGCAATGCTGCTACGAACATCGGTGTGCAAATATCTTTACAAGTTCCTTGCTTCAATTCTTTTGGTATTTACCTAGAAGTTGGATTGCTGGATCATATGGCAATTCTATACTTAGGTTCCTGAGGAACTGCCAAACTATCTTCTACAGCAATTGCTCCATTTTATATTCCCAGGAGCAATGAATGAGTGTTCCTGTTTCTCTAAATCCTCTTGAATATGGAGAATCACTCCAAGTTGAGAAACAAGCTGACAAATGGAGAAACCATAATAAAGAAAAAAAAAGATTGGATTTAAAAGGTCAAACAAAATGATAAATACATAAAGACTTCTATAAATTCATATAAAGGACAGCTAACCCAATAAAAAAGGCATAAGATATGAAAAGGCAATTTATAGAAAAATATATATGCAATCAGTTTATAAAAAGGCATTCAACATAATAGTAAAAATAAAAGCAATTTAATATCAGTTATAATTTTTCAGAAATCAAATGGCTAAAAATCAAAGGTTATCCATTTTCAGAGTTGGTGGAAGGGTGTGGAAAAGATCCTTGCTTACATTTCGGTGGAAATATACATTGGTACCATCTTTTTGAAGGGTAACCTAGAGGTATCCATCATAATTTAAGAGTTGTGGTCCTTTTACCTCAGAAATTAGAAATTCAAGAATCAAGAGTCTAGAAAACTATCTCACATATATACAGTTATAGTTCCACCTATGTTTAAGGTTTGCAACAGTGAACAATTACAAATAATATACAGATGTTCATCAGTAGGGGAAGTCATGCATGAATTACAATATATCCCTAATACAGAACGATTGAATCCTCTGAAAATAATAAAGTAGACTATTTGTATTGACATGGAAAAGGTGATGTCTTATCATATAAAAAAAGCTAAATGCAGATGCAGACTGCACATTGGCAATGTCTGTTACCTCTCTTCATAATTGTGTGTGTATGTAAAGCAGACACAGTTATTGCCTACTAAAATAGCCTCCTTCCCACTAGCATTGCCTTCATGGACACAGGGATCTGTCTCAAATAATCCAAGACAATCACACTAGTACCAGCAACTGGCTCAAGAATGGATTAGTGGCTCCATCTAGCCCAGTGAGTCATTTACTTGGTCTCTCTGAACTTTCATTTTTCATCTTTTCAATGTGGTTAGTAATAGTTCCCTGCTCATACTAACAAAGGAGGAGGAAGGCCCAACAAGGTAACTGTGTAAAAGTGCTTCAGGAACCACAAAACTCTAGAACATAGAGGAGGTGCCACTATCATCTTCATCATCATCATCATCTTTGACTCTTTAGAGCCATCATCACCTTAGGAAATGGAATATTGAGTTGCATGGCTCATCGACCCAAATCTAGACTTTCAGTTCAGCTTAAAATTGGACAATGATTGCTCAACATCCCATCCTTCTCTCTGAATAGTGAACCCTTTGTGTCAGGGCACTAAGCCATGGAGTCTTTCACTGAACAAATGATGCAGCCAAGTGCCATTCTGCAGGTCAGGTTTTTCCATTCAGAAGATCAAGGTTTTTTTCCAACTCATCTTGCACCTGACAGTGGCAACAATTTCTTCCTTGATAAACAGTCTAGGGAGTTAGCTTCATGAGTCCTTCTGCATCTGAGTCACTCAACTCCAGTTTAAATAAATGTTCTTTTGTGGGAGAAAAGGGTGTCCCTCATTTATGTTTCTTTTTAGTAAGAGTTTAAATTGCTTCTGACTCATGCCAATTAAGCCTGTCTGAAGAAAAGAGTATTAATTTTAAAAAGAAAATTCATATCTACATTCAACTACTACACAATGGAATGAAATTAAACCATCCGAATTTGAGCAAGTGTACATTGCGCGCCTCTAGGATTCTTTTCCTCTTCTTAAAGACCACCGAGATGAACAAGATCCGTCACCAAAACACAATGCCAGAAACTTGGGTTTGAATTAAAGCAAACTGGATATGAGTCAAAATCTTGATATGAGTTCTCATCTACAGCTATACTAAGTCCCTGAGGCTCAGGATAGTTTTTGTTTCTCAGACCTGAGTGGATGGTTCAAAGTTGACCCATCCATTGCTTAAGAGTTCTTTATATCATTGGAAGATGACTGAAAAGCCACAAAATTCCTTCCTTCATTCATTTATTATCAAAGTTGGTTGTCTGTCTTCTCTGAGCCAGTGCTGTGTGTGAGAAACTGGGGAGTGAAGTTGTGGCAGACCCATTTAAGAGGTCATCAATGAGCAGCAAAGTCTAAATAATCAAACAATTAAAATTATAAGATTGGAGGATGTGAAGTGGAGTTACAAGGGAAGGCTTCACATTTAGTTCAGCCATGAAGAATAAATATTGTGTGCTGAATAAATCAAAATTATGCAGCAAACTGTGCTTAAATCCTTTCTGGAAGGCCCCCTTTTCTCCTTTAACCACTGATGTGATCTCCTCCCATTTCCAGGTCTGCTAAACCTCCCTGAATCCCAGTGCCCTGGCCTGCTTGCTCTTCCCCTCTGCTCTGGGCATGCCCCACGTGTCAATGCACGTTTCATCCCATCTTCCTCATTAAGATTTCCTGGCTCATCTTGCCAATTAAGGGAAGCTCCAGTGATTGCAAAGGTGGGGTTGAAGGTCAAAGCTTCCCCATTGTTTAGGTCAGGAACCAGGGCATTTATTAGACCATGGTGGTAGGAAGCAGAGCTGATATGTGACAAGCAGAGGTGCTAGTGGTGCTTCAGTTTTCCGTTGGGGAATGGCATCCTGCGGACCATCTGTCTCTCCTCTCTTCTCCTCTCTGCCCCCTGCTCAGATCCAATAGGTTGCTTGAACTGGCCCTGACAGCTCGGACTGTCACTTTCTCTTTTCTCTCCTTTCCTTTGTATGATTTTTTTTTTTTTTTGACTCACCTCTCCTATGGAAGTTATAGGGGCTGGGGCCTCAGTTTTGGGCCTGGGGCCAGCAAGGCTATGCAGCCTGTTTGTGTCCTACATCTTCAACCTCCCACTCCTGAGAAAACCAATGACCCAGAGTATCCAGTCTGACTCACTAGGAGGTGACATCAGTGTTTGGAGCAGACACACGGATGTGCTTTGCATAGTTATTTTAGAAAACCAGTACAATGCTAGGGACCACAGAGAATTTAGAGATTCAGGATGCTAGGCTCCAATGAAGGACCAACTACACACAGCTGTCCCCTCATCTGAACTCCTGCACTATTAACTTCTGTAACTTTGCTCATGATTGCTTTGTGGGTGTTAATCTTGTCCCCCAAGGAGGCTGTCAGCTTTGTACAGATGGAAATTGAGTTATCTATAGTTTTGCAACCTCTGCTGCCCCCAGCGAAGTCTAAGGCCAGAAGCAGGTGCTGGGGAAATGCTTGCCAGAGGGAAAGCCTGGCCTACCTGGGCTGGTAATGGGGACCTGCAGGCTGCATGAAGCTGAGTCAGAACCTCATGTAGCAACCTCACATTATTGACCTCACGTCACCACCTCATTTCCCCACCACCTCACACCACGAACCTCATGATAACATCCTTAAATCACCAGCCTCATGATACCACCCCACATCATCAACCTCACACCCTGTAGAAGCCAGCCTCATCTTACCAGCTCATGTCACCACCCTCGCAACACCACTCTCATGTCACCATTCCCATGTCAACACCCTTATGTCACCAACCTCATCACTAACCAAGCACACTTCAAATACATCTATCAGGATTTATAAAAGCATTTATATATATTCTGGTTTGCTAGCTGCTGGAATGCAATATACCAGAAACAGAATGGCTTTTTAAAAAGGGGGAATTTAATGAATTGCTAGTTGACAATTCTAAGGCCAAGAAAATGACCCAATTAAAACAAGTCTATAGAAATATCCAATCTAAGGCATCCAGGGAAAGATACCTTGGTTCTAGAAGGCTGATGAAGTTCACGATTTCTCTCTCAAGTGAGAAGGCACATGGCGAACATGGCGTCATCTGCTAGCTTCTTTTCCTGGCTTCCTATTTCATGATGCTCCCCGGGAGGTATTTTCCTTCTTCATCTCCAAAGTTCGCTGGCTGGTAGACTCTGCTTCTTGTGGCTATGTCGTTCTGCTCTCCCCTGAATCTCCCATTCTTCAAAATGTTTCCTCTTTTATAGGACTCCAATAAGCCAATCAAGATCCACCCAAATAGGTGGAGACATATCGTCACCTAATCCAGCTTAACAACCACTCTTGACTAAATCACATCATCCAAGGAGATGATCTGATTACAGTTTCAAACATACAGTATTGAATAGGAATTATTCTACCTTTATGAAATGGGATTTTGATTAAAACATGGCTTTTCTAGGGGGCATGAATCCTTTCAAACCAGCACAATATATATATCTTTCAAATGGTTATTTTACTACCACACATAGTGAGAAATATATTTACATCACCACCCATTACACACATTTATAACTGAAGAAAAAAAAATCCTGAAATGAAACATACTCTGTGATTTATATTTTATTATATTACAGTTTAGTTTCATCTAATCTTTCTATTCTAATCTATATAATCCTATCCTATCCTGCTTCATTTTTTATTGTTGGGAGAAGGTCCACTAAATCACTGTCACAACCCACTAAAGACTAAAGCTCTGTGTGAAAATCTTGGGTTGCAAAAATGAGTAAGATGCCTTACCTATTATATTCTCTCATTAACATTTATGAAATCAGTATCATGCAAGTGATGTGTGCTTTTCACACAACAGTGTTTCTTTGTTTTCCTGAGACACTCTTATTAACTGAGCGGTGGGTGCTGTGAACAGTGTCTTAGAGATGAAGAAATGCAATGCAAGGCAACACTTTACTAATGACATCGGCACATAATGGACTATGCTCTCGCCCATTCTGAATATCTCAGAAGGTCACCCTGTCTCTTTTCAGGGTAACTAACTTTTTACCCTTTCCATATAGTCATAGAGTAACATCCCATAGGAATTGCCCAGTTACTAGAATCTTATAGAAGAAATTTAATTTGGACATCTCCCAAGGTGGTCCTACCAAAGACTTTAATATCAGCATGACTGTACTAGGCCAGGGGTTGACAGAATTTTCTGTAAAAGACCAGATGATACATAGTTTTAGGCTTTGTGGGCCTTATATGTTCTATCAACCAAATGGTTCAGCTCTTCCCTTGTACCACAAATACATCAAAATGAGTGCGGTTTTGTTCCAATTATGCTTGATATATGGGCACTGAAATTTGAATTTCATGTAATTATCACATGTGACGAATTCTTCTGCTTTTTAAATTCTTTTTCAATCTTTAAACGTGTGAAAACCCTTCTTAGCTCAAGGACTGTGAAAAAATAGGCTGAGAGCCAAATTTGGCCCCACAGGTCAATTTGCTGACCAATGGGACAATATTGACCAATATTGATCAATACATCCAAGCTGATAGGAATTTTGAAAACAGAAGATATTTAGGCTTCACCAGGAGATTCTCCACTATAGACTCTGGTGGAACCCTGGAACACAGACACATTTAGAAAGCTGTACAGCCAACTCTATCCTAATGTATGAGTGTCTCAGAAAGGCTTTAAAGAGTTGTGGGCAAAAGTTTTCTAAAGAGATTTTCACCTGGAGCAAGACAAATTTTTAACTACTGTAACCTTCTAAAAAAAAAAGGGTTAGGTTATAAATGGAAAGGCTGGCAGAAACTATCCTTTGCTAGTGCTTGTGAGTATAACTCCTTTTAGGATCAAAGAAACAAATCCATCTTTTAAAGTCATCAGGCTCAATCTATCATGTAAATATTTCTAATGCATATCTCTTCACAATAAACTATCACCTTGTTGCACAATGCATGAAGCCAGTCTTGGCTGTGATGTAAAATGTTCATAACTCAGTAGGCAGCATTTTCAATGAAGTGTTTCATTAGCTAGACCATTCCTTATTAATCTTCAATGCCCAGTGAGCAGCTGCACAACCCAAATACACTACTATGTGGTCAGTGTCCCAGAATAAGGTACTATACCCTCACACAAGTTGAGATTATTTCCCCCACCCTTGCACTGGGACATAAAGCCATGTGTTTCCTGAGCAGTTAAAGACTTTGGCTGGATAGCCAGACCTGTCTCAGCTACATGTATGACTCAGCCCGCTTCCCTAGTCTTACAAAGAGACAACTAGTCACCAGGCTCCTGAAGTTCTTTTTCTTTCCTTTACAAAATTAATGCATGTATATTTTTAAAAATCAAGCAATCCAGAAGTATCCAAACTAAATGAATGAGAGACTTTGCCTTACCCCTTCCTCAACTAGTTCCACTCCCCCACTACACGTTAAAAAAAAATTACTGCTGGAAACTTGGCATATACTTCCAAACACTTTCCTATGTAAAGAAAAACATATGTACATGCATGATGTACACATTTGTGCAATTTTTATATATTTTCATTTATTTTCCATCACTTTGCTTCTTTTATTTAGCCAGTACCTTTAGAAATGCTTCATTCTTCTTTAATAGCTTCACCACGGAGTACAGAGTATATCTTCTTTACATCTTAACTGTTGATAATGGTATTTTTATCTTCAAAAATGTAAGTTATTTTCTCCAGAAAAACATGGGCAAACAAGTTAATTGATCATTAATTGCTTGTTATGTTGAGATTCTTACATTCCATCTCTGCCACACCTACAGACACATAGGTATTTCACATAAAGGCAAATTCCTAAAGTTTAATTGGGAGGCACTTGCTACTAGAGCTTCTTTAGAGAAGAAGCTAGAGCTTCTCTAAAGCTAAAAAACTAGAGCTGAGTTTTTTAAATGCACCTGAAATGCATTTCTTTAAATTAGAGCAGTAACTTTATAGGAAAAACATGCAGAAAGCCCAGGGTTCCCATATACACCTTTTTCACATACACAGTTTATCTATTGACATTTCACATTAGTGGAGTAACTTTGCTACAATTGGTACAACAATATTTTTATTATAAAATATTTATGTTATTTATGTTAGGGTGCATACTTTCTGTTGCACAGTTCTATGAAGCTCTTTTTGTGGTAAATCATATACAAACTAAAATTAGCCTTTGTATCCCTTTTTCAATTACAAAATTCAGTGCTGTTAATTACCTTCATGAAGTTGTGCCTCCATCACTGTCATCCATTACCAAAATGTTTCCACAACCTAAACAGAAACTCAGTACTAAGTAAACATTAACTATCCATTCCCCTCTCTCACTTGGTCCCTAGTAACCTGTACTCTAGTTTCTAACTTTATGAATTTGCGTATTCTACTTATTTCATATAAAAGAGATTCTACTGTATTTTTCCTTAGGTGTCTGGCTCATTTCGCTCAATGTGATATGGTATCTTCAATGTTCATCCATCTAAGAGCATATATAAGAGCTTCATTTGTTTTTTACTGCTGAATATCATTTTTCCATTGAATATATATATATATATATATACACCACATTTTGCTTATCCATTCTTTTCTACCTTTTGGCTGTTGTGAGTAATGCTGCTATGAACATTAGTGTGCAGATATTTGTTTGAGTCCCTGTTTTCAATTCTTTTGGAAATATACCCAGAAGTGGGATTGCAGGATTGTATGGGAATTCTGTACTTTCTGAGGGCTTGCCAAACTATTTTCCATAGTGGCTGTGCCACCATTTTATTTTCCAACCAAAACGTTTGTGTTCCTATTTCCCTATATCCTATCCAATACCTATAATTTTCTGTTTTTTTTTTGAAGTAGCCATTCTAGTGGGTGTGTGATGGTATCGCACAGTGGTTTTGATTTCCATTTTCCTGATAGTGATGTTGAGCATCTTTTCACGTATTTATTGATCATTCATATATACCTTCTTTGAATAAATATCTGTTCAAGTCTTTTGCCCATTTTTAAATTGGGTTGTTTGTACTTTTGCTGTTGAGTTGTGGGAGTGCTTTATATATTCTGGATATTAAATGAGTAGCAGATCCCTGATTACCAAATATTTTACCTATATTGTAGGTTGTAGTCTTATTTTCTTGATATATTCTTTTGTTGTACAAATTTTTAAAATATTTATTAAATTCCATCTCTCTATTTCTTTTCTTTAACTCATGTTTTTTGGTGTAAAATCTAAGAAACCATTGCTTAACACAGGGTCCTAAAGATGTTCCTTGTGTTTTCTTTTAAGAGTTTTATAGTCTTTGAATCTTTTACTTACCTATTGATTCATTTTGATTTAATTTTTACTGCGGTGTAAGGTAGGAGTCCACCTTCATTCTTTTGCATATGACTATCCAATTCTCCCAGCACCATTTATTGAAGAGCTATTCATTCTCTCCTGAGTAGACTTTGCACCCTTGCCAAAGATTAATTGAACAATGGTGTGAAAGGTTTTTTCTATGTTCTCAATCAAATTCAATAGGTCTATATGTCTTTGCCTGTGCCAAAGACATATAGATAACTGTAGCTTTGAAATAAATTTTAAAATTGGGAAGTGTGAGACCTCCAACTACTTTTTTCTGTTTCAAAATGGTTTTGGCAATTCAGGCCCCTTATCCTTCCATATGAATTTGATGATTGGTGTTTCCATTTCTGCAATGAAGGCTGTTGGGAGTTTGATTGGGCTTATGTTGAATCTGAATATTGCTTTGGGTAGAACGGACACCGTAACAATACTTAGTTTTCCAATCCTTGAACACACAATGTCTTTCCCTTTATTTGGGTCTTTGATGGTTTTTAGCAGTTTTTTGTAGTTTCCCTTATACAAATCCTTTACATCTTTTGTTAAATTTATTTCTAGATATATAAATCTTTCTGTTTCTATTGTATATGGATTTTCCCCCTTGATATCCTTTCAGAGTATTCTTTATTAGTGTATAAAAAAACTACTATTTTTTGTCTATTGATCTTCTACACCACCGCTTTTCTGAATTTATTAGCTTTATTAATTGCATATTTTCTTTCATTAGGATTATGTCACCTGCAAATATGGAGAGTTTTACCTCTTCCTTTCCCATTTGGATGCCTGTTATTTATTTTTCTTGCTGTAGATAGAAACTCTTAGAGCAATTTCTTGCTCTAATTGCTCTGGATAGAAATTCCAGTACAATGTTGAATAGCAGTGATGACAATGGGCATCCTTGCCTTGTTCCTTAAGTTTGAGGGAGAACTTTCAGTCTTTCACCATGGAATATGTTAGCTATGGGTTTTTCATAATAGCCTTTTATCATGTTAAGATGTTTCCTTCTATTCCTATTTTTCTTGGTGCTTTTATCAGGAAGTGGTGCTGCATTTTGTCAAATGCCTTTTCTGTATTAACTAGCATGATAATGTGATTTTTCCCCCTTGGTTCTCTTAATGGGGTGTATTACATTCATTGATTTTCTTCTGTTGAACCAACCTTGCATACCTAGGCTAAACCATACTTGATCATGGTGTATAACTCTTTTCATGTGCTGTTAGATTTGATTTGCTAGCATTTTGTTGAGGATTTTTGCATCTATATTCATAAGAGAAATTGTTCTGTAATTTTATTTTCTTATAGTATAGTTATCTGGCTTTGTTATTAAGCCTCATAGCATATAATGGAAAGAGTTTAAATAGGATTAGTATTAATTCTTCTTTGACTATTTGACTATACCCAAGTGAAGCCATCTGGTTGGGAGATTTTGTGCGGTTTCTTTTCCCCTTTATTAGAAAAAGTTATGGGTTTACAAAAAAATCATGCATATAGTATGGGATTCCCATGTACTACCCTATTATAACACTAGCATTGGTGTGGAACATTTATTACAATAGATGATAGCATCTTTTTATAATTGTACTATTTGTCGGGAGGTTTTTGATTACTGATTCAGTCTCTTTACTTTTATTGATCTGGTCTGTTGAGATCTTTTTTCCTTCTTAAATCAGTGTAGGTAGTTTGTGTGTTCCTAGGCTTTGTCCATTTTGTCTAGTTATTTAATTTGCTCTTCTTTCTCTTCCTCGAACTGTGGGTTAGGTCTGTAATGAGCTCTAACTTCTTTAATGTGAAACTTTAGATCTATAAATGTTTAGATATGTTATGGTTTCATTCTCATCTCAAGATATTTCCTGATATCCCCTGTGATTTCTTCTTTTACTTATTGATTGCTTAACAGAGTTATTTAACTTCCATATATTTGTGGGTCTTCCAGTTCTCCTTCTTTTGTCTATTTTCATCTTTATTCCATTGTGCACAGAAAAGACCACAATGTATATTTCAATCTTTATAAATTTGTATAATTTTGCATGCCCAGGGCCTGGGCCCTGCCCCCTCCCCCATTTGGAGAACAAGTCACTGCACACACATACAGGATGGGGCAGACATTGAAGGTCAAGAGAGCCCTAGGGAGTAAAGAATGTCATTAAAACTCCCTTCCCTAATCAAATTTCACAACACTCTGCTGAAACTCTGCTGTTACACCCTGTGGACCTAAACCTTTATAAACCATTCCCATGGCTCTCTTCTCTCTCTTTTTGTGTGGAGCAGTGATTTCCATTCCCTAACTAGCCACATCTGGAATAATCTTCTCCTGTTCATAAGTTCCTAATTAAACTCATCGGGAACTCCATGGCAGGCATGTTTTTTGTCTTGGGGCTAAGTTGGGTTGGAAAAATAACTTCAATCATTGAAAATGTATTTAGTCTTGTTTTGTGACCCAACATGTTGTCTATCCTGGAAAATGATCCACATGCACTTGAGAAGAATGTGTATTCTGCTGTTTGGGAGTATAGTCTTCTGAATACACCTGTTAGGTCTAGTTAACTTATAGTATTGTTTACATAATATTATATATTATAGTATTATATACTATAAAAAATGGAAAAAGTTCTCCATTTCCTTACTGGTCTTCTGTTTTGCTAGTGTGTCTATGATTAAAGTGGTTTATTGAAGTCTTCAACTATGATTATAGTGGTATCTATTTCTGACTTCAGTTTTGTCATTGTCTGCCTCGTGTATTTTTGGGCTTTGCAGTTATGTGCTTAAATAGTTGTGAATATTATTTCTTCTAACTGATTGACCCTTTTACTAATATATGGTGTCCTGCTTTGTCTGCTGTAGAGTTTTTTACTTTTAAAGTCTATCTCATCTGATTTTAGTGTAGGTATTCCACCTCTCTTTCCATGGAATATTTTTTCCATCATTTCACTTTCAAGCTATTAGTGTCTTTGGGTCCAAGGTGAGTCTCCTGTAAATGAACACATATAATTGGAGCATGTTTTCTTATCCATTCTGTCAATCTGAGTCTTTTGATTGGGAAGTTTAGTCCATTTATATTCAGTGTAATTACTGCTGAGGCAGGACTTAAGCAATTTTGTCCTTTCTTTCTTATATGTCTTATATGTTTTTCATTCCTCTTTTCCTTCACTGCAATCTTCTTTTGTATATAGTTGATCTTTTGTAATGTAACTGATTGGTCCTTTTATCATTTCTGTTTCTGTTATATTATAAATACTTTCTTTGCTGTTGCTCTGTGGTTTGTATTAAAGAACCTAAGTCTATAACATTTTAGTTTGAAAAGATACCAATTTAACTTTAATAGCATACACAGTCTGCTCTTATATCTCCCCCATCCCCCTTCTTTATGTTGTTTTGTGTATTTTATTTTGCTTTGTTTTGGGGGGTGGGGTGCATGGTCCAGGAAATGAACCCAGGTTTATGTTTTTGTCATACATTACTTCTTTGTATATAGTGAGTCCATAATATGGAAATATAATTATTTCTTATTCAA
>PVIY010035162.1:0-26551 GCA_004026745.1 Myrmecophaga tridactyla
CTCCCGCACCCAGCGGACGATCTGCTCCATCATCTCCACCGCTTCGCTCTGGGCCGGGGCCGGGGGGAGGCGAGGGGAGGCCTGGGTGGGGGGCAGCCACCTGCAGGGCCCCAGAGGACCTCCGTGGGGTGGGTGGGGGGACCCAGGGAGGGGGCGGCCAGGGAGCCCCCAGCCTGGACGGGGGTGGCCCGCGGGGCGCTGGATGCTCCCGGGGAGTGGGGCTGGGGTCTGGCAGCACAGGGGGCTCCAGGGGCCCAGGGGGGGAGGAAAGGGGCGTCTCTGCCCAGGGGCCCTGTGGGTAGGGGGAGGGAGGGTCAGAAGTGAAGGAGGTATCTGGGGCGCAGACACCCAGAGACACCCAGTGACGGTAGCACAATAAGGGCCACGTTGCCAGGGGGGCCCAGAAGAAGGCCAGGCGGACAGGGGCCGGGAAAGGCCCGCGCGCTGGGCGGGAATGGGCCGGCCGCGGGGGCATTCCGGCTGGCGGCACCTGGTAGCGCACGTCGCCCGTGACCCTGGCCAGCTCGTCCATGGCGAGGGTGTAGAAGCACTCGCTGAAGATGCTGCGCTGCACCTTGCCCGGGCGCCCGGCCCGCGTCAGCACGAACGCGCACTTCTTCTCGGGGGGCGCCACTCGGGCGGAACGCAGCAAGAACTCTCCGCCTGCGCCAGTGGGGATGGAAGTTGGACCCCCGCCCCCTCCCACCCCAGACCCTCTGCGGTTTTTAGAGCCCTCTGGGACACGAGCCGAAACCCGGGGGACAGCTCTGCGGGGCCCGGGAGCACCTGCTGTGGCTGCGTCCAGGAGCTCCGGGCGGCGGAAGCGCTCGACCTTGCGGTACAGGCGACAATACATCCACACCTGCGGGGTGCTGCGTGAGTGGGGGGCGCCGGCTCCCCGGGGCCGGTTGTCCCAGTGACCCGCGGGTTTGGGGACGCTTCCTACCTGCCTCCCCTGCAGCCACACGTATTTGAGGTCGTCATACATCTGCCCGTCCTGGCCCAGGCAGGTGAAGAAGCCCCTGCCAGGGACACAGCAGGAGTAAGCGGTGGGGGGTGGGGGAGGGGGACGGAAGTGGCCTTACCTCTCCCCGCTCCAGGTCCACTGGCCCTGATGGGTCACCCCCTTGAGGGCCCAACCCCCCAGAACTGCAGAGAGGCGCTCTGGAGAGAGATCTGAGTTGGCAGACAGGGCTGGGTGGGTGGGGGGAATCCTGCGGAGGGCACCCAAGGGTGCGGCCCACCCGTGCTCTTGGTCATGGGAGTGTTCCATCCAGAAAGCCATCACGCGGTCCAGCTCCTGCCCCACGCGCTCCCGCCAGGCCTGCAGCGTCTTCCACTCCTTCTCCATGACCTGGGGGAACAGAGCTTGCAGGTGCAGCTCATTAGGGCCTTCCCAGTCTCCCACCACCCACCCACCCACGCACCCATCGCAGGTCACCCCGAGTGGCCTGGCCCACAGCCCCCTAGGGACCCAGTCCTCGGGTTTCCCTCCCCCCACCCACGACCTCAGCTCAGGGTCGTCCCCAGGGTGGCCCCCACTGCCATCTGCCCCCCACCCCCACCCCTGCCATCCCCCGGGCCCCTCCAGGGCAGCGCCACCCCCGGCCCCACCGCCGGCCCGTCGCCCTCAGAGAGCCCCGCTCAATCCTCCAGGAAGCCCGACGGAGCTGGCCGCCGTCCCGTGACTGCCACTCAGCTGACTGAGCCGCGCCCCACCCTCCCGCGCCCGGCCCGGGGTTCCGCAGGGCCGGGGGGCGGGGACCCGCGGCGAGGGGCGGGGCTTAGCGCCCTGCGGACCCGCCCCCGCGCTCCGGCCCGGCCGCGACCCTCGGTCGGCCGGAGTCCTCTGCATGCTCGGCCATGGCCTGCGCTGGGCGCCCGCGGCTCAAGATCCTCCTGGTGGGAAATGCGGGGTGAGCGGGCGGGACGGCGTGGGGCCAGGGAGGGGGCGCCCCCGCCCCGGGACCTGGGGGGAAGTCTGGGGCCTGGGCAGGGCAGAGGGCCGAGCGCGGCAGGGTAGCGGGGGTTGGGGGTGGGGGGTGGGGGTGGGTGCAGCGTGAACCTGATGGCACCCAGGGGCCCGGGGCCTGGCTGTGCCCTCTGACCTGTGACCCCGCAGGGTCGGCAAGTCGTGTCTGATGAATCGGTTCGTCCACGACCGCTTCAGCAGCCGGTACCGGGCAACCCTCGGCGCCGACTTCTTCACCAAAGTGATGGAGCTGGAAGGCCAGACAGTAGCTGTGCAAGTAGGAGGGGGCCTCCGGGACTTCGGGGGGGGGGCCCAGTCCCCTAGACCTCCGTAGGACAACCCCCCCACCCTCAGACCTCCCCAGAAGAACCTCCCATCCACTTGCCTCCCCAGGCCCGTAGACCTCTTCCAGAACAACCTCTCACAGGCTCCCCGTGTTCCCCAGCCACCCCAACTACCCCCCCAGGCCTCCAGGCTCCCCCCCAGGTCCCCCCCACCACCGCCACCCGCGACCGCCCTCCACACTCAGCACGCAAGCCTGCAGGCCGGTCTTCCCGCCGCGTGGGTCTTCACTGCCCCCTCCCGCTTGTGCTGCTCTAGCCCTGGTTTGACAAGATCAGAGAGCTCAGGAAGGCCGCTGAACTGTCCCCCACTTTCCCAGCCAGGTCCCCGCCAGCCGGCCTGGGCTCTCTGCCTGGCAGCATCAGGACAAAGGGGAGCGAGGGATGCCAGAAAGCCTGAGGCCACAGCAGGGTCCGGGGCCGCTGGGACTCCTGGAGGACGGGCCACAAGCCGGAAGGGTCAGGGGCCCCCTCTTCCCTGTCGCTGCAGCTCTGGGACGTGGCGGGCACGGAGAGGTTCCGGTCTCTGGGGATGGCGCTGTTCCGGGGTGCCCACTGCTGCGTGCTGGTCTTTGACGTCACGGCGGCTGCCTCCTTCCAGGCGGTGGCCGCGTGGCGGGCGGAGTTCCTGCTGCAGGCTGATCCCCCAGACCCCAAACGGTTTCCCTTTGTGCTGCTTGGGAACAAGATTGACCTACCTGGGCGGCAGGTGGGTGTACCATCTCCCCACCGCCCCCCCACCCCCACCCCGCCACCCTGGCTCACCTACTCTCACCTGAGCCCCCACCATTAGACACCACCATTTAGGGGGCGCAGCTCGCGTCCAGCTGCTCCCCTTCCAGCCCTCGTGCCCGTCGCCGCCCCATGTGGCCAGTGAGGACAAGGCTTGGTATGTGGAGGGTCTGAGGTTCCTCTCGGTGGCCCCTGGCCTTGGGTGCAGCAACCAGGACTGCAGCCAGTCCTGAGGCAGAGCGTGGGGCAGGGGGCTCTCCCCAGAAGCCCCGGGAGTAGGGCCCCCACCCGTGCCCGCCTCTGCCCGCCCAGGTCTCCCCCCGGGAGGCTGAGGAGTGGTGTGCTCGGAATGAAGCCCGGTATTTTGAGACCAGCGCCAGGGACGCCACCGGGGTGGCACTCGCCTTCAGGAGTGCCGTGAAGGCTGCCCTGTGGCAGGTGAGCAGGAGCGGGGAGGTGGGCTGAGCGGCCATGCAGCCCACCTGGCAGAGCAGCAAGGCCCTGCCCACCTCTGGGCACTGCTGGGACAGCCCTGGATGCGAGGACACCTTCCCGGCGGGACCTCTGGCCCAGGAGACCCTCTGCGCTCCCAAAAGATGGCACCCAGATGTGCAGGCTGGGTGGGGAACAAAGTGGACCCCTGCACATGTGATACGAGATGCCGTGAGGCCCAGCGGGAGGGTCCCAGGGAGGAGCTCACTCAGCGAAGGTTCCCAGGGCAGGGGGAATTGGGCCTGGATGTTGTGGGGTCCCCAGGCACGCCCCCTGCACTTCCTGTCTGGGTGCATGTGCACGTGCCTCCACTACACACGGCAGGGTGGCAGGGAGCACGGACACAGGTGCTGAGGCCACCTCACCCCGTCTCTCCCCAGCAGGGGCAGTGGGCCCCCGAGAGCGCCAGCAGCGTGGCGCTGCTCCCCCCAGCCCCGTCTGGCCCGAAGACCTGCGCGTGCTGAGTCCAGGGAGGGGAGGGCCCTGGTGGGTGCCCCCATGCAAGCCCTCCAGCTCTGTTCACCCACTTCTTGCTGTATCGTCCTGCAGCGAGACAGGAACGAAGTTCCATTGCATCCAAGTTCTACTTCTTGGCCTCCTAGGGTCTGTGTCGTGTAAAAGAGGGATATGGGTGAGACAATGCCTTCCTTCTGCAGTGCCCGCCATGGGGCAGACACGGGGACGGTTCTTGGAGGTCTGTCCTGGTGGAGCCGACAGGGTTGGCTTTCTGAAGGGCCCTGACCTCTGCGAGGGAAGGCCCGGGTGAGCTCATTTGGCCACCTGTCCCCAGAGGTCACTTCTGTGGCCTGGTGGTGGGGCTAAGCCCCGCACCCCCGGCCTTGCCACCAAGAAAATGGAGCATGACAGGGAAGGGGACATGAGGAAAGCCCAGCCCAGCAGACTTGCCTCAGCTGCCTGGGGGCTGCCAGACCTTTCTTGGGGTGCCGCGTCTGCAGGAGCAGAGGGAGTCAGCAACTGCTGCTCAGACACCCCACCTCTTGGAGACCTGCTGCAACATGGTCCCAGCCCAGTTTTGTGCAAGGGCCAAGGGCCAGGCAGAGCCTGGGCCTGGCACCTATGCTAACTTTGATGCAACTTGGAAGCAGATCCTGGTCCCCCGCAGGGCCTCTTTTGGGTTAGCGTCCCCGTGCGGCCAGGGGCCTTCCCTGAGCCCCAGCACACAGTGAGACCAGCAGAGAATTATTTCAAAAAAAGTCTTTAATTGTTCAAAATAGCACAAAACGACATCGCACTATGGTAATATCGAGTCACAGGGGATTACTCTACAATAGGAGGACGGGTGCGCCGTTCTTTGAAACAAGAGAAACCAAAGGGCTCGAGGGCAGGAACGGGCATAAAACAACTGGGCCAGGCGAGTGGATTCCAAGGTGACTAAACAGTGACATTTTCCACGGCAAAATATACTATAATACAACAAACCAGAGGCCCTGGAGGGCACAGGCCCAGAGGTGGGGATGCCCACCTGGCCACCCAGCCACCTGGTGACCTCTCCAGAGCAGAGATGGTGGCAGATTGAAAAAGACTGGCTGCTCATCTAAATCCTTCAGTGTGACCTGCTTTCCAAGCCTCGCTCGCTGCCTGAAGCTCAGGTGTGGGGCAGAAAGCAGTCTCCCTGGTGGCTCTGGGTGGCACCCCAACCTCCCAAGCTCGGCCCCTGAAAGGCGGGGACAGGCCCGGCCGCTACCCTCTGGGCCTCGGCTTCCTGCGGGTTGCCCCCACTTTCTTCCTGACTCCCCTCAATTCTCTCTCCTTCCGCTTAGTTTTTGCTTTGGGGGAGAGGGGGGGCTGCTGAAAGCACTGGCTCAGGGTGTCAGATGCCCAAAGCTAGGTGTCCTGGGAGGGAGGCTGCCTCTTTGGCCTCGGTACTGGCCCAGGCTGGGGTGGGGGGCCCCGGGAGCCTAAGACAAAGCTGGCTCCAAAAGTCTAGTGGGCTTTGGGCTCCAAAAGCTATACCCTAGAAATGGGAAGTGACTTCTCCATGGGCACTGAGAAGGTCTGAGGGTGCCTCTGTCTCAGAGGTTGGGAGGCCAGGCCAACGGGCAGAGGGCAGGGAGCCCACAGCCACCCAGCACCTCCAACCCGCCAGGCCCCGTGCAGACCACCACGAGGCAGGCGATCCCCAGCCTCCCTGCTCCTCTCACGGGGGAGCCTGCCCTTGGCTGCCCATAGCCCCAGCTTCCCCTCCAGAAAGATCCCTGCCAAGGCGAAACTCGGCCAAGGGGAGAGGGGGAAAAAAAGGACAAACAAAACACATTCTGTACACAGCTAACGAAACAAAACAACCAAAAAGAAAAGACAAAACCCCACACACTAAGGCTAAAATTACAATAAAAATGTTAAGTCCATCAACGTCAACTTAAAAAAAATACAACAAATGCAGCAGTTGGTGATGTAGCCCCGGGCCCGGGCCCCAGGCAGGGCAGAAGGCAGGCTCGCGGGGCGGCAACTTCTAAGGTGGCTCGGGACGAGTCTGCGGGCCCACTCGGGATGGTTCCAGAGTCGCAGCTCAGGCCAGCCAACGGACTCCTTTCCCCACTCCCCCTCTTTGTCTCTTTTTTCTTTCTCACAGGAAAGGAGCAGGGAAGGGGGAGAAGAGGTGGGAGGACAAAGGGCTCGGAGAAAACTGCCTAAGCTTCCTGTGGAATTCCCGGGCCGGAGACCGGGTTGGCCAAGCCTAAGGGAGGGATGTTAAGGGGCTGAAAACAACAAAAAAATAAAAGATAAGAACGTGAAAGCAAACCGGCCAGACGCCAGCACAGGGCGCTGGGCCTCAGAGCAGGGGAGAGCCGACAGTGAGAGCGTGGCGGCACCTCTTCCCCCCCCCAGGCCTGCCCCCTGCTCTGCCTCTGCTACCAGGGTCAGGCCAAGGTACTGGACAATGAAAGGGTAGCAGGTTTTATGGGGGGGGTTGTGTTTTTTTTTCCCTTTTCCTCCCCCTCCTTTTATTTTTCACGTGCCAATTGTTCTCCCTCGTATATGGGAACATGGGCAGGGTGCAGGTGGCCTCCCGCCGCACCGGGCCTGCAGCCCCCTCCTTGGCTCCTGCTGAAACCCAGGGGGAGGGGCACTCTCTTGACGGCTCACCACACTTTTACATTTGCCTTTTTCCCCTTCCAACAGCAGTGGTAAAATGTGCTTTCTTTAGACTGGCTTTGCTTTAAAAACAGAGACAAGGAGAGAGAATGACCATGGGCCAGCAGCTCGTGAGGAGAAGTGCAGACAGGTGGGGGGAAGGGGCAGGCCTTGGCAGGTGGTGTTCCTGAAGCAGAAAGGGGGACAGAGGGAGGGGCTGGAGAGGAGTCCAGGTGCCGCTGTCCTCCACTCACTGACCATCTGCCTTCGACTTCTTTGGAGCAGATTTCCTTCAGGGGTGGAGGGAAGAGAGAAGATGAGTGTCAGCCAGGCCTCGCCGGCTCAGTTAAGCTCCCCCTACTACTTCCACTGTCCCCTCCTCCTAAGAGCCTGCCAACCCCAGCCTCGGGAGACTCCGCAAAGGGGCTTCTTGCTTACATTTCAGGAGAGGACATGGGCCGCTTGCTAGCCGGCTTGGTGCCGGAGCTGTCTTTACTGGTCTCTGAAATGAAAAGTGGAGACGTGAGTAGGCAGAAGGAAGGCATCTGTTCCTACAGCTGCCTGCCCAGTTGCCACGTGGACATGAGGAGGTAACATATTTGCATCCCCTACCGTGGAAAACCAGTCTGTTGATGGCTCAGGTGAAAAGAACCCTGGGTGAGGACCAGCCAAAACCTCACGCCTGCCCCCAACTCGCCTGGTCTTCACCTCTCTGAGCACTCCCCACACCCCTGAACACCAACCCCTGCTTGTCTGTACTGGGAGCAGAAACAGAAGTGCCTGTCCATGCACTGGCAGGGTGGGCTCCCCTGCCCTGGCAGCCTTTCCTCCCACCTTTCCCTTGCCACCAACCTTGGCTCAAGTGGCACTTCCTCAGGGTAGGCCCATCAGCACTCACCAGAGCTTAAAGCTTCGAGGGATTGCCCCAGGGCTGCCTGTCCAGTGTGTGGCACCCTCAAACTTCCCTAGATGATGCCCAAGGAGCCCTGTCGACCACACCCACCTTGCAGCCACCTGACTTGTGTGGCAGGGCCGTAGCCCTTCTCGTTGCGGGCTGCGATGCGGAAAATGATGGCGGGTTTGGTGGTGTAGTCGATGTGGGCGTTGGAGAGGCTGGACGACTGCACTAGGCAGGAGGGGCTGGGCCCACAGTACACCCGCATGAAGGCCAGCTGGGCTGGGGTTGAGCTCTTGAGCTCATTGCCCGTCTGTGAGCTCTGGATGGCCAAGTAGACCGAGTACTCAATGATCTTGCCGGAGGTCACAGAGGGTGGCTCCCAGGTGAGGTGGGCCCCGTCTGGACTCTAGAAGTAAAGGTCAGAAGATCAGGCCAGGCTTTCTTCAGCCTCTGGGACCTTAGTCCACCCTGCCTTTCCCTACGAGGATAAAGGGAGGCCGAACCACTTGGCGGTCAGACAGCCCAAGCTCCTCCATGCTATGAGGGTCACCTAGCACATGAATCACTTAGCTCCAATGTCACAGCTTAGAGAATATATACGAGGAATGGTCTGAAGGCAGTGTAATGTCATGGAAAAAGCAAACTGCACTCAAAACATCACTTTCCCATACCAGCTCTGCCACCTAATGGGTGACTTGTCATTTAACCTTGACTTCCTCATCTGAAAAACAGAGCTAATAGGACCTGGACCTCCTGAAGCTGTGTGAGGAAAATGAAACAGCTTATATAATAGCTCTGCCTGGCACACAGCAGACGCTTGCTAAAGCCTAGCTGCTATGGTCCACACAGGGAGAAAGAGGTGAGGGGACAGGGAGGAACTAACCCTCATTCACTCTGGCTACTGATGACAGAGGCAGGACCAGAACCCAGGCAGTGGCCACTTCAACCTGCTTTCCCCCACCTGGTCCCAGCTGTCGTGGCCTGCATGTCAACCTTCCAGAACCCCCTGCCTGGCTCTGTTCCAATCGGGGAAAGTCAGCAGCCCAGGGTGTCACTTACTTTGCTGATTTTGATGGCACAAGGTGCCCCTGGGAAGCCAGGCAGGCACGTCTTAAAGGCTGAAATCTCACTGAAGGGTCCCCGGCCACAGGCATTGATTCCAGCCACGCGGAACTTATAGGCTGTGCCAGGCTGCAGCTCTTGCTTCTTCAGCTGGTTGTAGTCTGGGACAGTCCCGGAGTCATCCTGAGGAAGAATCCGGAAGCAGTAAAGGAAAAACAGAGGGAGAAGAGGGGAATAAATAACGTGAACCCGGCTGTCCAGAAGGTAGCTCTGGGGATAGCTCTGGGCCTGGAAAAGTAGTTTCCCCTGGGGGATCCGGAGGTCCTTGGTGAGTACAGGAGCGGAGGGCTGTCGGTGATGGTGGCCAGAGGACGGGCCTACTGTGGCTCCTTCCTGACCAGCTTTCCCCCCTGCTACTTCCAGGTGCCCGGAAAGATGCAGTACACAGCGGCAAGACTGTCACCAGGTTTCCTGTTCGCTTGAGTCCACCCAGAGACGGGAGACACGCTGGGGCACTTCAGAGCCTTCCTTCCATGAACCCCCACTCACCTCCCTTTGGCACAGCCTTGTGGGCAGGGCGCAGCAGCCAGGCTGCCTCTGTACTCACTTGCCTTCTGGCCAGGATCCCTGGCAGAGGGCGTCGCTTCCCGAGGGGCACTTACGTCAGATTGGGTGGCATCATCTGATGGCAGGAAATAGTGTGTCACCATTACGTTGGTGCCCTTGATGACGCCCACGTCAAACCACTGGTTCTCCTTCTTCACAGGGGCTTTGCTGGGTGGGGGTGGCAGGTCAGGCTTCTGCAAGGCAGAAAATGGGAAGGCGAGATGCGGCCTCAGTCCTGGGCACCCCAGGACAGCCCCTGATGCGGCCCCAGCCCACCCAACTCACCACCCCGATGGACTCGATGCCGTTGGCTACTTCTGTCAGGGTGGCTGCAGCCTGTAACTTGGCTGGGCTGGCAACCACCACCGGCTGGGGGGCCACAAACGTGTTAGATGGAGCCAAACCTGGAAAGGAACAAGGCATAGGAGTGAGGATTAGCTACTGGTGCCAACAAGATAAGGTGTCAGGCTGCCACCTGCACCTGAGCTCTGGACTGCAGCTGGCTCAGAGGCCCAGCCCCCAGTGGCAGAGGAGAGGGTGAGGTTCCTGCTTACTCTCGGTAGCTGTGGAGGGCAGCAGGGCCACGGTGGTGGGGACAGCGCCGGGCAGCTCATTGAGGCAGTTGCCCTCGATGGTCGGGTCGTTGAGGCTGTCGGCAGGGGCCAGGGCCTCGGTGGGGAGATGGTGGTGCTGGGCCTGAGCTTGAGCCTGGGCCTGAGCCTCTTGCAGTTGCTGCTGCTGCTGCACCAGGGCAGCCAGCTCCTGCTGGGTCAGCACGATGGGGATTGTGGTGGGCTGGCCCTCCTGGCCCTCGGCCGACAGGTGACCCAGCTCTGCCTGGGTCACGGTGGCTGCCGCATCGGACGTGTCCATGGGCTCCCCAGTGCCTGCTCCAAAGTGAAAGAAAGACGACTCAAGAGCAACACCTAATGGCAGGAGAGCAGCATCTTCCCTCGGCCACGATCCTCCCACCTGGGATGTAGGGCCCAGTCCTTGTAGACAGAAACAAGTGTCTGACAGAGGATACTTTAAAGCCTACCCCGAAAACCTCCTTTAACCTCATCACTTTTCCTTGGACCACACCCCACTGGGGGGGGAAGCACAGGCCAAGGGCCCGGTCTCTTCGGGGCACAAAGCCTCACCCGCCTACACATAGAGCCCTCTGCCCACCCACTCCCCGCCACATCCAACGTGTGGCCCCCCTCCCTATCACTTTGGCCCTCGTCCTGGGGCACTGGCAACAAGGAAAGCTAAAGGGCCTGTGCTCTCCGTTGTCCCCTCAGGGTGCATGTCTGGCCTCAACCAGAAAAAGCCCTGCCCCCCCCCCCCACCTACCCATGACAGCCTGCTGGGCGGCCTGGAGCACGGCCTGGATGGCCAGTGCCTGGGCTTCCTCTGTGGCTGCAGCCTGGGCGGCTGCCTCAGCCGCAGCAGTCACCGCCAGCTCCTCGGGGGTGAGCCCCGTTACCATGAGGGTGGCAGTGCCCGCCTGGGCCTCAGCCATCAGCTCCTGTGGCAGCGATAACTGCTCAACCTCAGCCTGCGGGGGTGGGGGTGGCTGGACCACCACGGTGGCCACTACTGCCGAGCTGGTGGGTTCCTGGCCTGAAGACGGGTCCCCGGTGCTGCTCAGATCCACAGCTGCCTGGAGCTCAGGGGCCTGGGAGGCTGACAGGACGTCAGTGGGATCCCCCAGCAGAGGCGCGGAGGTGGACTGCAGGAGCTGCCGTGGGGGCAGCTGCTGGCGAGGCCCGGGTGAGACCTGGAGCTCCTCTGGGGGCTGCAGGGTGTCAACAGCAGAGAAGAAGATGTCAGAAATTTCAGTGCTAATTGTGGTCACCACTATAGCGGCTGGGACAGGGACTGAGACTGGAGTAGTCTCAGCCATTGATGAGATCTTCTAGAAAGGGAGAGAAACCCCCATCAGAGGGGAGATGAGGGAAGCCAAAGCCAGGCAGGAGAGCCTCAAGCAAGACAGCTGTCTTCTTTCTCTGTGGTCCTAAGTTTCCATTGTCAAAGGGCCTTTGTAATCAAATGGGCAGGGTGTCCCAGCATGTCACTGAGTGGCGAGGTGCGGGAAGGGGGAGGTGGAAAGAGGAGAGACCTCTTAGACCCACTGGTCAAGTGGAACCAGTCTCAGCCCGGAGTCCTGGTCTGGACCAAGAGGCCCTAGAATGCCAGCCAGGAAACGGTCCCAGTGCACATAGCTCGCTGAGGACGCCGTCCCCATCACCACCCCTGTTCCCAAAACACAGGCTCTCCACGCTGCTATGCAGATCCCAGTCACTTCCCTGCCACAGAGATACAAGCGCAGGCAGAGAGCAGCGGACGCCTGCCTCCTTCCTGCCCAGACCTGCAGGCCGAGATTGCCCTTTTATGGTCTGGAAGAGGTAGAAGAGCAGGCACCAAACTTGGTGCAACAGCGACACCTAGTGACTGGCGCTGGAAGAACCGTCTGAGCCCCGGCCTGGGCCCAAAGGCAGATTGGGCAGGAGGGCAGAGGTAGCCCTCAGGGCGCTCACCGGCACAGAGGGGCCTGGCACCGGCGTGGACTGGGTCACGGTGGTCACTGCTCGCGCCAGCGTGGAGGACACGGTCGTCGTCACAGCACTGGAACTGGGGATGTTCCCGTTGTCTCCCTGGGTGCTCTGGGCCTCTCCCTGATCGCTGGCGGCTGGCGGGGGCTCTGTGGGAAGCCAATGGATGGCGGGGGGTCACCCTTGTACCCAGCAGCAGTGGGGTCTAACTGGGCCCGTGTCCTACACTTCAGTTTAGCCTCGGGGGGTTCCAGGGTGCTCAAAGAGGATCCTGTGCCCCCACACCCAATGAAAAGCTGCGACTCATAGACTCTAACAGCGAGGTTGTAGGTAGATCTCTTGCTATCTTTTCCTTCATCTGTAGGTCAACTTACATGCCACTTGCCAGGCTACCTTCACAAGAGTCACCAGGCTGGGATCGTGATGAGTCTCCTCCCTGGGCCCTCTGGCTACCCCTGCCTGACTCTTCTAGGGGCAAGGGAGACCACAAGCCACAGGCCAGCTACTCACCTTGGTTTGAGCTCATGTTTGAGGTGACAGTGGTGGCCGTGTGGGTGGTGCCCGTCTCGTGGGTCTCGCAGGGTGGGTTGGAGCAGACCCGCTGAGTTGGGAAGGGAGCCAGCAAGGCCGGGCTGGCCTGGGCAGCAATAGTGCCTGGGGCTGCCGCATCTAAGCCAGCCCCCAGGGCCCTGCGGGAGGTGCCGTCATCGGGAAGCAGGGCGCCCACACTGACGGTCATGGTGGTGCCGGTGGAGGTGGTCTGCTGGGTCTCACAGGGCCGGCTGGTGGGGCCCTGCTGGCCATTCTCGGGCTGGCCTGCACCCACGTTTGAGGTGGCGGTGGTGGCCGTGTGGGTGGTGCCGGTCTCATGGGTCTCACAGGGGGGGTTGGAGCAGACCCGCTGCATGCTGCCGGCAGGCGAGGTGGTGGCCGTGTGGGTGGTACCTGTCTCGTGGGTCTCACAGGGCGGGTTGGAGCAGACCTGGGTCACGGGGGCCGAGGGGCCCAGCAGCACCTCCAGGGCCATCGCCGTCACGGCAGTGCTCGCCAAGCTGGCCTCGTGACTCTCACACACGGGCCTGGGGCCCCCCCACGCCTCACCAGGCTCCCCTGTGCCCACAGTGGAGCTGGCCACGGTTGCGTGGGTGTGGTGTGTCTCCAGTGGCCGCCCCAGGGGCACCAGCTGGCCAAGGCTGGCAACGGGGTTGTCCTTGCTGCCAGGGCCACTCGGCCCCACCTTCCCACCCAGAATGGCGTAGCTGCCGCCGGCCTCCAAGGCCGGGTCTGGCTCGATGAGGGGGGGGGCCAAGCATGGCAGCCCTCCAGCCATCACAGTCATGGTGGTGCTGGTGGAGCTGGTGTGGTGGGTTTGGCATGGGGTCTTGACCCGAACCGTGCCAGGGGTGCTGGCTGTAGTGCACCGGTGGCGGCTCTCATGCTGCTGGCTGGCAGGCGCTGGTGGGCCAGTGCCCATGTGGGACATGGCGGTGGTGGCGGTGCTGGTGGTACCTGTTTCGTGGGTCTCGCACGGTGGGTTGGAGCAGACGGTCTGGCCGGCCACGTTGGACATGGCGGTGGTGGCCGTGTTGGTGGTGCCCGTCTCGTGGGTCTCGCACGGCGGGTTGGAGCAGACCCGAACCACGTTGCCGTTCTGCTGCCCCACCGTGGAGGTCACGAGAGAGGCAGCTGCCTCCTGTCTGTCACACACGAACTGGACTTGGGTGGGCTGAGGGTGCCCGCCCAGATTGGCCACGACGGTGGTGGTGGCCGTGTTGGTGGTGCCCGTCTCGTGGGTCTCGCAGGGTGGGTTGGAGCAGACCAGCGTCACAGTGCCGGGCTGCCCGTCACCCTGGCCTGAGTCGGCAATTGTGACTGTGGCCGTGGGTTGTTCCGTCGTGGGCGAGGCCAGAATGGACACAGGGAGATCGTGCACAGGCTGGGCCTCCACCCCGCTCGGCGCTGTGATCAGAGTCACCTGGGTAGGCTGGGAGACAGGCTGGGGGAGACGCCAGGCAGGCAAAGGTTAGAATGTGATCGTCTGTCCGTCCCGCCACCATCCTGAAGTCTTGCCCATGCCCGCCATGACAGACTTCTCAGTCCATAAAGTGACAGCCCCGGGCAGATAGCAGCCGTGCACCTTCTGACCCCTAGACCCTGCCTGGCTCCATCGGAGACCAGAGAAGGAGGCTCTGGCTCAACCACTCTGCCTTATGGGCAGGCATGACCGGGAAGGCAGTGAGGAGGCAGAAAGGGAAAAAGAGGGGCTAGACTGAGTCCAAAACCCCTCTCCAGGAATGGAATTTCCCCCCAAAGTACAGAGGCCAGGAACACACATTTGACCTCTTTTGGGAATCAAGCCTGAGAAACTACATGAGAAGAAAAATGCTAGATGCACGCCAGGATGGACTGCTGTAATCTCGGTAACGTTACACAAAAGAGAAAAATCTAGTGTCCTCAAAGCAGAAAGGCTAAAATGTGGCACGTGGACGCAACGGGCTATCAGACACCACTGGTTAGTACTGTGCAGGCAGTAGGCTGCCGGGTCTGGAAGGGAACTTCCACGTGGGGCCTGAGCCGCACTGCATCTGGGCCACCCCCCGCTCCCCACCCCAGGGGCTCAGGGCTCTGCCCGCCCGCACAAGGCGAGGTGGGGGGGCAGGGCAGCCCCACCTGCATGGTGATGGTGGGGGTGGTGAGCCCGCCGGCTGCGGTCAGCGTGGTCTGGGCGGCTGAGACAGTGATGGCAGTGGGGTTGATCACTTGGCTGGAGAGGGTGGCAATGGTCCCCAGGGTGGTGATAGGTGTGGCCAGGGAGGCGCTAGTGCTGTGCCCCCCTGCTCCAGCGAGGCTGGTGGAAACAGTCCCGGTCACAGTGCCCAGGGTTGTGACGCCTGGAGGGAAGGCAGCAGAGGTACAGTCAAGCCCTGTGTGCCCACTGCCCAGCAGCTTTCCACCTGGCTGCTGCCGGAACCAGGGGCTGGCTCAGAGGGGCCTGGGGGCCTCAGAGAGCACCTCAGGAGCACACACATCTGGCACAGAACGCTCTGGGCACGCGAGCCCTCCACCCTCCGCCCCAACACCAGCCTCACTCCGGGGAGGCAGGCGGTCAGGATCTTGAACCCAGCCACCACGGGGGATCACGAACCTGTGGTACCCTTCACAACCAACGTGGTGACAGCTGGCTTGACGGCAGAGACGGTGACGGGGGTGACCAAGCGAACACCGCCCATGGGCACAGTGCGGAGGATGGTACCTGGCTGCCCGGGGGCCCCCTTCAGCACCACCTGGAATACCAGAAGATGGAGTCCACCCATGGCACTCAGAGGCAGCTGGGCCTGGCAGCACCCCCCTCCCAGGCCCCTCCAGAGCACACACGTGGCCTGTTGGGTCCTGGAAGGCATGTTGTGGGGCAGCGAAAGTACACTGGGTTGAGGAGGTTAGGTGCCTCACCTGAGTCACTCCTTGCTGCCCGTGGCCAGTGGCAATTTTGGGGACAGCGGTGATGATCTTGGCAGGGGCCCCAGTTCCTGAAGTCATGACCTTGGTGGTAATAATGGTGATGGGTGACTTGATGCCAGGACTGCTGGTTACACCTGGGTGGAGGCACAGAGGGTACAGCTTGGCTCCTGGCCTGGGAAATCAGGCCTCATGGCAGGAGCCTACAGCTCTCCAACAACTCCCCTCGGCCCAGGTCAGCATCCCGGGTCCCCCAGTCCCCTCCTTCCCTGACGCCCCCCTAAAGTAAAACGAATTTACCCATTCGAGTCATGCCCCTGCCATTTCCAGAAAAGTCTTTTATCAAGAGCAAGGAGAGGAGGATGGAGAAAAGGCAAAGCCAACCCAAATCCAAAATGCACATCGTCACCCAGGCTCTTGTGCTGCCCTCGTCACGTGGTCACTCGCCAGCAAAGCGCCTGAAGGCCTCGCCAAACAGCGCGAGCAGCCAGAGCCACACCCGGCCTGAAGCCCTCACCCGTAGCACCCGCCTGGGTGATGATGGCCGACATGGGGATGGTCTTGATGATGGTAGTAGTGCCGGGTTTGGTGGTGCTGGGGGAGACGCTGCTGATGCCCAGGATGGTAGGCTTGGTCCCCGCCCCACTGGCCTGCGTGGTGGTAATGATAGTGGTGGGCTTGCCATCTGCTGAGGTCACCAGCTTCAGGATGGTTCCAGCAGGCAGGGGACCTTTTGTCTGCGAGGGGAAAGCAGGTGGAGGAAGGAGGGACGCATCAGTGTCTGGCAGGGGAAATGGGCCCTGGCTAGTTTCCACTGGTGGCCCAAGTAGTGCAAGGGACACTGAGTCCTGTGGGTGACGGGACTGAGTGGGGGGACTTCCTGGGTGGAGGGGAGCCCGCGCTCACCTGGATTATCTGAGTCACGGGGCCCGTTGAAGCCTGGCCCGTGACTGCCGAGGTCTGAACTGGCTTGGTCTGCACCACTGACATCACTTTGCCAAGATTGGAAATCTAAAGGAAGGGCAGAACAAGGAGCCGTCAGGAGGGCTGGCAAGGGCGTGAGCCCGGCCGGTGTTCTCTCGGCAAGTGGCCCCAACAGACACGCCCACGGCCTGGTAGCACCAAAGTGGGCAAAGCGGCACCAGCCACTCACCAGAGCGCTGCCTCCTGGGACCGAGATGGGGCTCTTCACCAGGGTGATGGTCTTGGTGACTCCGCCCACCACAGTGGTCACCACCTGGGCCTGCTGGGCAACTGTCACCGTCCCCGACTTGTGCACCGTGATGATGGGACGCGTGGATGTGTTGGCAGCCGAGGAGACAGACGTGCCCACCTGGGCAGCCGCGGTCTTGAGCATGCGTGTGGCTGGGTTGCTCACCTGGAGGGGCAGATGCAGGTGATGGGCAAGGCGGAAAGAAAAACTGCCCTCTACCCTGCACCTCGGCGTGCGGGGGGGGCCCACAGCCCCACCCCACATCAGGCCAGGCTGGCAGGGCTCAGTTTACCTCTTGTCTACCAGCACAGAGGACGGACTGAACTCCAAACCCTGGCCTGAGGCTTCCATACACTTACAGCCACTGGCTTAGTCCCCAGCCAGGGGCAAACACCAATAGCCTCCGCTTGGTGGTCCAGAGCCCAGGAGGAGTAAGCGCCATCATCTGAAGACAGTGAGCTGAGCCCAGAAGTCCCCGAAGCAGCCCCCGGACACTGATGCTCACCATGACTGGAGAGGAGGCCACCTTAACTGTAGCCGGGAGTGTGCTGGCGCCGGGCGTCACTGCCACGGTTTTGACAATGGTGGTGCCCGCCGGCACACTCAGCACCGTGGGGGCTGAAGAAGGAGGGATCTTCTGTGTGGCCGCCGCCGCCGCCGCCAGCGCAGCCATCCCACTCATCTGAGGGCTGCTGCCAATCACCTGCAGGAGGAGCGCAGGCTGCGTCAGCCCCACTGAACGGCCGCTACCTCCCTGCTCCAGGGGCCTCGCCAAACCCCGCAGAGCTGCTGAGCCCTTCTCCGGTGAGCCTCTGACGCCCTGTGTTCCTCCCAGCAGCAGCTCCCTGCCTGGCCTCTGCTGCCGGGCCCTGCTCGCCTCCCCCAGCACCCAGACCCAGGGTGGCACGGCAGGCCTTTGCCAGAAACCCTGGGTCTTTCTGAAAGCCCTCGGAGCCAGACCCGGTTTTTTGTGGTTGAGGACTGAGCCAAGGCCCGGAGAGCTAGGTTCTCCGCTCAGCTTTCAGAAAAAGTTCGTACTGCAAACACCCTTAGGATTAGGTGGTAGGGCAGGTACACGGACACATAACCTTATTTGCTTTTCACCACAACCCTGCCTGCTAGGTCTCTCTGGTGCCGTTAACCGAAGGGAAAGCTGTGGAGCCAGGTGACTTGCCCAAGGCCCCGTTAAATGAGCCGGTCCCAGAGCTGGTGGGAGTCGAAGCCCCTTCAAGGCTTTCTCTCTCTCTACACCAGACTATACCCCCTCCAATCCCACCAAGTCTGGCGGACTGCTCCTCACCGTCCCCTGGGCACTCTGGGTTGGCACAACCATTCGCACCCCCGCAGGCAGGGAGGTCACAGTGACGGGGGCTTTCCCAGCCTGGCTGGCAGGTCGCATAGTGACCAACGGGGTTCCTGTGGTAGCCTGAGGACCAGTCACTTTGAGAACAGCAGGGACACCTGACAAAAGAAGGGGCCGGGCATCAGCACAGAGCCCCGGGGGATCACAAGAGGGGGTGGCAAGTCACCTTCGGCACAGCATCCCACAACAAAGCCCGGGTTCCCCAGCCCCACTGCCCAGTTCCCAGTGTAGACTGAAGCTACTTGTGGGTGGCCTGGCTTGTGCTTTGGCTCTGGGGCTTCTCTCTGCCCGCCAAGGGACGGCTTCTCCCCAGGCGGGACCAAGTTGTCTGTTGCCCCTCGGCACACATAATGAGATGGAAGGCGTGAACTAGAGCAGCAGGCGCCCTGCCCCCACCCAGCCCCCGCCCTCGGCACCAACCTGGCCACCAGACTTACCTTGAGTCCTAGCTGCAGTGGGCACAGAAATGGAACTGCCCGGCACTGTCGGCAAGACCTGGATGGTGGTGGTGGTGGTGGGGGGCGTGGCGGCAGCAGCCTGGGGCAGGAGCGTGATGCCCACTTGGGCCAGTGGCTGTACGGCGGGGGCCGCCGCTGCAGGGGCGGGGCTCTTGGGAGGGTTGGCAGGCACAGACGGGACCGGGTTGGTCGTGGGGGAGGTGGCAGTAGCAGCAGTGGCAGGAATGTCATATTTCTGGAGCTGCAGAAGGTAACTGTCGGCTGTTGCCACTGCCCCCCAGCTCACCTCCAGGGAGTTGGTGTTGGCGCGGACCAGCTGGACCCGGGATGGGGCTGGTGGCTTTTCTGCAAGAAAAGATGGGGGAATGGGGGGCGAGAAGGGGACAGGCTAGGGGCGGGGACAGTGCTCTGAAGCTTAGCACTGAGTGTGGTCCACATGCTGCTGGCCTCATGTTAGCTTGTCTCACCTGTCTCAAGGTACCAGAGGTCCTTGCAGCAGACCTGGTTGTTCCAGGCTTTTCTGTAGCCATCACGCCCGCTCCAAATGTACAGGCGAGTATTGATTGCCACAGCACAGTGGCCGGCTCGAGCCCGGGGGATATTGTCCTCCAGTGTGTCCATCAGGATGGTCTCCCAGGCCATAGAATCTGGGGGGTGGGAAGAGGCGGTTACCAGGGATGGCAAGAGACCCATTATTCTTAGTCGCCTTTTAACTTTTTGCTGCCAGGGATGGGGAATAATACCTGGAAGTCACGAAAGATTACTAAACTAAATTCTTAAAATCCTGCACGGCAAAAAGGCACCATAAAAAAAATATAAATTTCATGTGACATACTGGAATACTTGAAATGCACAGCCAAAGGTTTAACACATCAAATGAAACAACCGGCAGAAAGAGGCAGGTAAAGGGGAATGCAATTTACAGAAAACTCAAAATGGATCCTAAACATAGGGAGAAAGAAGCAACTCCACTGAGAAGAAAAGCACCAACAATTTAGACTCTCCAGAAACCCCACTGTTCACCCATCAGGACTGGCAAAGAGCAAACAGTCTGACAACAGCCTCTAGGGAGACAGCAGTTTGGCAGCATCTCGATAGCAATTCTACTTCTAGGTGTTTAACCTTCAAGTGCACTCACACACGTGTGAAAATGGCGCCAAGGATATACACTGGCATGTGGCGTGCACAAGTCGCGATACCACTATAGCGACTGATAAAAACAAGGCTGCTAGCCATGCAGAGAAAAAGAGTGGTCTTCAGACATACTAAAAGAGGTGGGGACAGACTCGTGAATGGCAGTTTCCCATTTGTTTAAAAAAGAGGGCTCTGTAGCCGACGTGTGTAGACGGAAGGTGTGCTGGGTGTGGATGTGTGCACGTACAGATAAGATCCCACCAAAAGGGGCGGCCCCGCCCAGGAAGGGGAACTCGGGGCTCTGTGTGGTCCAGACTTGTGTGCCCTTGGGCTGTATACCATGTGCATGGGGTGCTTATTCAAAGAAAGAAAAGGGGGACTCTGCCTCAGAATGCTTTCCCACTTGCTACTCTCCAGGGATTCTGGAGGGAACCGTGCCATCAGCCCTTCCTTCTGCGGGGGAAGAAGCTTCTCTCTTCCCACTCCAACAGCTCTCAGGGCTGTGGAGGGCTGGCATCGCCGGGCCCTCGGAAGCCCGCTCCTAGCTGCAAGACGCCTTACCCAGGTTGAGGCAAGCCAGGGTGTTGGTGCACTTCCACTCCTTCTCGTGTGTGGCCACTTTGACGTCATCCATGACGAGAGGCACCCAGCCCCCAAACACATACATTCTGGGAGGAAGATGAGGGTTGCAGAAGAGGCGCCAAGCTGGAGGCTGCCTTTTCTACCCAGAAAGTCCTAAACACGCTCGGTCCTTCAGCTCGCCCCAGGACACACAGAGCCTTCTTAGGAACATTGTGTTTCCCAGACCAATCCCCAACCCTGGGCTGACACAGCCCTCTCCTGCCTGGCTGCCACAGGAAGCCAGGACTTGGCTCCCTAAAAGTTCACCTCCACTCCCATTATTCACATACTCGCTTGGGACCTTTGAGTTGCACAGAAACCCAGTGGCCTGTGGAGAGGATCTAGAACAGCCTATGGTCCCCGGGGCAGGGCGGGGCCGCATAGACCCAGGAAGGACAGGCCCCGGGCCTGTGCAGATCCCCCTCCACCCTGAGGCTGGCCTCTCGCAGTCTCCCTCAGTCATCAAGGAGATGGAAAATCAGCCTGCTGAGCCTCAGACCACCCAGGCCCTAGGGACCATGGGAACCAACAGAGCAAGAACCCTCTGGGGGCAGGACAGCAGAGGCTGAGGAAGATAAGGGCGGAAAGAGGCACTCACTTGTTTCCTATGGTTGTGGCCGAGTGAAGACTCCGAGGAAGTGGGGCCACCCCACTGAGGCTGGGCTTATTCCATGTCAGGGTCTCTGTGAAGATGGGTGGAAGAGAAGGGACGTCACCCACGCTGGGTCTGAGACACATCATCTGACCCAGAGGACAGCTCCCTGGATGTGGGAAACTCTGGAAGGCATGTTCCAGTCCTACACAAAAACCTGATCCCAACCCTCCCTATAGCCCTTGGGGGTCCCTTCATTATTTACTATTACTGGTGATTGCAGGTCCCACACTTTTCAAACCTACAGTACTACAGGTCCTATAGTACTTCTTCTCATATCTGCTGAGCCCCTACAGGTCCTGGAGCTTACAGCAGAGGACAGACGGCCAGCACCCCTGCCTGGGGGAGCTTATGGGCTCCTGGGGCTGGCTTCCTTTTTTAATAGCCATGAAACATCCATCCCCATACCATTTCAAGCAGCTGTGGACTGCGTTTCAGTAAACACTCCTGGAAATTTCTCTCATGCTAAACTAAACACCCCCCTACCCCCGCCACCAATTCTAACGTAATGACGTAAACGCCATTTACTGGCTCTCACTGGACAGCCCCGCAAACTTGTTGTCAGTGGTCTTCTCCCCTTAGCCTGCTCCAGGTTAAAGACTTGAACTGCTTTTGCCTCTTCCGGATAGAACACCACCTGGTTACCAGCCCAATTAGCCCCTGAAAGCTGGATGCTCCGTCAACAGCCAAATTCACTGTGACAGCCAGGCCAGGAAGAGTGACTTTGGACCCTGTCTGACCGAAGGAGAGTCAACAAAGGCTACTGCTTCCCAAATCTAGGGAATTTCATTCTAGAAAGGAATTAATTTCTCCCCTTGAGCTCCTATAAGCTAGCCAAGCAAACAACTCAGCCCACTGAGCCTTGCTCCTGCTTAAAAGCAGTGCTACGAGCTCGGGGTAAGACAAAGAGCCCTGAAACCTAGGGACTCTCTCCCTCCATTGCTGGGCTGGACCCATCTCCCCCTAAAGCGACGGCCACCCCAGAAGCCAGCCAGCAGCCTTGCTTCCGGCTTCTTACCAATATCAAGGGTCCAGAGGTCCCCCAGCCTGCAGCCACTCATCCCGCCGTAGATCACCAGCTTGGATTTCTTGTTGTCTTTCTCAGTGTAGACAACAGCAGTGTGTGACTCCCGGGGCGGGGGCAGGACTCCATAAGTGATAGGGATGTCCCAGGCCACCACTCCAGAGCCTGGTCGCAATTCCAGGATGTATAAGTCATTCAGGTACCTGATAAAAAAGTCTCAGTCGTGGCATGCCCTGGTCCCACCTGCTGAATGTTTTCCAGGGTATCCACCAGTAAATGCTGGGCTCCCTGAAGGCTGTGCAAACTCAAAGTTCTCCCACCCTTGCCCATGAGAAAGGGACAGGCAGAAGTTCCTATGGCGAGTCCGAGAGGAGCAAGGGAATGGGATGACATGACAGGCCACTCGTGCTGCTTGCGTTACACAAGGACTTCCCTAGAGCAAGAGGGGTCATCGGCTCGGGACCACCTTGAGTGGCAAAGCCCGTTTAGCCAAGGGCCTTAGAAAATACCCCTCCCGAAGCCGAGTGGCTTTCTACCTCCTGCCTGTCCCTGCTCTCCCACAATAAGGTCTCCCACAGACCTTATTGGGGCCATAGGTCTCAGAGCCAGAACGTTCCTCTAGTTTGACTCTCTCATTTCACAGAGAAGGAGGGAGCAACCCAGAGTGGGGAGGGGCTAGGCTGGGGCCAAGGGGGTGTCAGTGAGCTTGTGGGGGTTTCAGAGAGATCAGAAGAAACCTCACCGTGGAATGTTGTTCTTGGGGTCCTCACTATCATTGGCCAGACCTCCAAACAGGTAGCACTTGTTGCCCACAAGGGAGAAGCTATGCCCGAGTCGAGGACATGGTGGGGGCCCATTTTTGGGTGTCTTTGCTTTGAGCCTCTTCCACTCCCAACGACTTGCCTGCAAAATTAAGAACCAACCATAGGATCCTGGGCAGCTGAGAAAGCTGGATGTGTGCTGTTTTGTTGGGTCAGGATAAGACGGTCTGAGACAAAGATGAATAAGCACCTTTGGAGAGTGACAAGGTCCCGGCCCACCTGGGCCCTTCTTTCTCCTCTGAGGCTGGCAGGGTTCAGAGTGGCCTTGGCCAAACACCCAACCGTCCTATCTCCCTCCTCATTCTGATGGTGAATCCCAAGCTGCCCTCCTAAAGACTGCAGAGGGGCCACCCAGCCAAGGAAGACTTGTGCAAGTCGGGGCTTGGGGGAAGTGGAGTCCAGCGCTCAGCTTTGACCCCTGCAGCAGACAATCCCTTCCCCACCGAGGCATGAAGAAGGCAGGTCCTAGGGGCTGCAGGCCAGGCCGCTACCTGAAGTTCATAGAGGTCGTTGCTGTATTTCCCGTACTCCACCATTCCGCCAAACACCAGTAAGCGAGTTCCATCGCACACGAAGCCATAGGCTGCGCAGCCTGGGGGGATGTCTCCTCGGACGGCTGGGATGAACCACTGGTTGGTTGCTGGGAAACAGAAAGAAGTAGGTGTCAGAAGTGCTTGGGGGCTCCTAGGGCCAGAGGCCCCGGGGTTTCTCATACCATCCCACTCCCTCCTGAACATCCCTCACAGCCACTGGACACGAAAAGGTTGTCTAGAGAAAGGTGGGGGGGGGGCTTGAGACACTGCCCCTGGTTCTCAGGGGGTGGCATCAACCTGGGCTTTCTCCTTTTGGTGTCAAAGTCCCAGATGCTCAGGCCAAGCCCTATCTTTCAAAGCCTTCTACTCCCAAGAGGTACCTCAAAGCGGACTCTGACCACACTGCTTCTGGTCAAGGTAATCTTAATAAGCAGGAAGTTGCTGACCAAGATAATTAATGAGCTTCTGGGAATTTGGTCACTGACTTCCTTCCCGTACTATCCAGTGGCTCATCAGAAATAAACCTCTAATGCCCAGTGTATCCTGTCAGTGGCCTGTGCTCCTGCTCCAGGGAACCCACGTTGTTCTCCTTGCACCGTGAAACTGGCCCAAAGGGCTCTTGCCGCAGGGGTAGGGGAGAAGTGAGTGGAACCCCATCCCGGCTTGCTGGATGGAGGAGACCCTCAGGGATAAGAAGCAACCTCAGCTACAACCTCTCCCAGTCTGGTCTCTATCTCCTGGGTGCTCTCACTGCCCCTTCCTGCCACTACTGCCATGTAGTTCCAGAACATTCTAGCAAGCCAGAGGTGGCAACAACAGCAGCTGTGAGCTTAGGGGGATGGTTTCACAGCCTCTGCCAGCCACAGAAGCTTCTCAGAGATACATCACCTCTAGCTGGGCTGCAATGGGGAAACCACAAAGACAAAGGGTGAATCGGAACCCACCTGCCTGACCACAGGACCCGGGCGCTGCCCGCCTCCTCCAGCCTCTGGCTGGAACTGTGCCCCCCTAGCCCTGCCTGGTGGCCCTCCGCTTCCCCTTGGTCTCCAGTTCAGGAGCCTGTAGCCTCGCTTTCGATTTCCTCCACCCCCACAGCACCAGCACACCTCCGGGACAGCCACGTGGGAAAGCGTCATGTTCTTGGAAGGCGTCCCTCCCAGGACATAGTGTTTGAAGAGCTGTTCCTTCAAGAACACGCCACCCTCTCCTTAAAAACCCCAAACTGCAGGCCAGCTGCAAACTTGAGCCCTGGCTACTACCTCTTGCCCAGGGATGAATTTGGGAAAAGGAGGCCACCGGTGGCCACTGCAGGCTAGATAACCCAGGTCCTAGCTCTCACCTGCCGTGGCCCCACATGCGACTTGGCTTAGAGGCTTACCATCACCTAAAAGACCCATTGACAGCCACTGCCTTGGCAGAGTGAAAAGCATGCCCTCTGCTATCCAATTCGACGGGTTTCCCTCCAACAGTCTGTTCATTTCGTCAGCCATTTAGCTGAGTCACTGGAACTCTGGGACACCAAGCACCAAACCTCCTCTCCCCTCCTCTCCCCTCCTCTCCAATTTTCCTAAAGGAACGGTGCGATATGCACGCCTGGCTCCAGGCACTCTGCCTCGTTCTCATTCCTCTTTCCTTGTGCAAAAACAAACTGAGAACAGCACCATCTTTCAGGGCTGAAGCAAATCAACCTTGCACACATTGGCAATGGGCTCGAACCACCCCAGAAGGAGTTCTGTTCAAGTTACCAGGCTGAACGGAGAAACCGTGAGCCACCTTCTCTGACCTGTGCATCCTGTGGCTAATGCAGCCGGCTGTGAGGCCATCACCCAGGGCTTAGAGGGGCTCTACCTGGGCGGAGACAAAGCTACATGGCAAAAGGGGCAAGATGATCGCCCCTTTGGTGTTTCCGTTACACTCTAAGCATAGAACCAGCGTACCAGAACCAGAAATGGCCCTTGCATGTCCCCAGACCTTACAATCACCAGACTGGTGATACGAGGGACCCCTGGAGGGGACAATCCGGTTCTAGAACCACATCCCAGGCAGGGCAGCAACCCTCTCACCCCATCCCCACCGTCAGGAGATGACGGTACAGCGGGCCATATCCTGGATATGGAGATGAATCTGCCTCTCTTCACTTCACCCTCGAGTCCTGGCTCTGCCCTGAAGTCGCACAGGCAAGGGGCCCTTTCTCCACGATGATCTCTCAAACAAGTCAGCTGCTCTGGCCCTCCCCTAGCCTACTATCCTGGCCTCACTAGGTGGGGGCCACTTAATCCCCGGACCCCTCGTTCTGGATTTGCCTCTACTCTCTGGGTAGGCTGCCGGCTGGGAGGTGCATTTGGGGAGAGGAGGACGTCCATGCATGGGCTAGCCTGGCTGATCAGGCAGGTGACCCCATCTCCCCGTGCCACCCCCACCCCCACCCCGGGCGGCCGAAGAAAGGCCAGCGTGTATTTGCTTTTTCCTGCTTCCTCTACCCCTTCCTACGCATGGCAAGCTGGATCTGAGTTGCTGTCATCCCGTCATCCCTTAGAGGTCGATGCCCACACAGGGGGCACCCCAGCTGCCGGCGCCGGGGAACAACCTTCCTTTGTGTCTGATCTGTCCCATCTGAGCATTTCCTGAGTAGCAGGCATCGGGCCAGGGCCTGGGAGGTACACAGAGGGCTGTTTCTGTGCCCCAACTCCCATTCCGTGGGAGGATGGGTGTGTCCTTCTCGCCTGATGGGGGTGGCAGGCCCTGGTTAAGCCAAGTCCCACCCTCAGGAGCACAGAGAAGGGGCAACTGCATGGTAGGGGATGGGAGTGGATGGGCTGCCCAAGATGTGAGAAAACTAGCCAGGCCAACTTGAAAATGGCTGCAAAAGGTGAGCAAGAAACGAGGAGGATCTGGAAGAGAGGGGTCAGATTTGAGATGAGGCCAAATCAGTGACCAATCAGGTATGGGACGGGAAAAGAGGGAAGCCTTTCCTCCTTCAAGGACCACGGCCTGCTCACTCAAACGGGAGCTGGTCTGCATTTGGACTGCCACGGGCTGGCTGGGGGACCCCAGACCTGTCACTTCTCCTCGTGGACCCTGATTTCCTCATCTGTAACAAGGAAGTTACGCTCGATAGTCTCCCAAGTTCCTTCCAGCTGTATGTACCATTCTCTGGAAGCTAGCAAACCAGCAAGGCCAGAACCTAGCCCTGGAAAGTGCTGGCCGCTCCTCCCAGCCCTGGGGCCCGCTCTGAACCCTTCTGCTCTGGCCCTCTGGGTAAGCTGCTTTGCCATGGTGAAATACAATTCCCAGAGGACAAGGACAGCGGCAAACCTAAGACCTCCCAGAGGCCAGCTGAGTCCAGCGCTGTGTGCTGCCAGAGGGGCCCACAGGCTTTTATGTCCCCCCCTTCAAATACAGCCCCCTTCCAGCACACTCCCCCCCAATCCATTGCTATCCCTAGATGGCCAAGATAACCAAGAGGGAGTGAAATGCGTGCACGTCCCCTGAACACACCCCATGGAGCTTTATATCTTAGCAACATGGAATGCTTCCAGATCA
>PVIY010035163.1:0-26556 GCA_004026745.1 Myrmecophaga tridactyla
CCTTCCCATTAGATATAGTGGATTAGGTACATCAAAGCACCCATGTCTGATGAGGTACAATAACATGATAAGAATCTGGATTAGAAATCAGATCAGTCTGGTTTTATTTCTGATCACTACCAATTATCACCATTTTTATGTTAACCAAATGATGCTTAAAGTGAGTAGCAATTCCCTATGCATAAAATAGAAATATCAATATCTACTTTATGAGAACTATGTGGGAATCAGATGAGATACCAGAATAAGCAGAGTGTTTATTACAGAGAATGGTCTCATTACTTTTCTCCTTCTATTTTCTTTCCTATTCAGCTGCTGAACCAGGGGGTCTCTCGGAGGAATAAATCCTGTTTCCCCCCTGGTGATAGAACCAAAGCTCCTAAATAATCCAGAGCTGGTCTGATCAGCCCTTCCCCTCCCATCACATCTATTATGTAAACACATTACATCACCACTGTCTGATTAGATACTATAACACAATGATTAGAGCTCAGGATTAGAAATCAGATCACTTTGGACTTAAATCTGAGCACTTCCAATTATTAGCATTATAGCCTGGGCTGAATTTCTTTTCATATAAAATGAAAATAGTACTATCTTCCTCACGGAGATTACATGAGACTTAGACAAAGCATCTCACTTAGCAAATTCATTAATATATGAAAGTCTGAATTATTTATTATTTCTCATAATATTCACATATATTTCCTTTATCTGTTACAACATTTTGTGGATATTTTGGTGGAGAGATTAAACACTCATAGAACTCATAGAACCATTATAGATTTATGATTACTTCTGAATTAGTATTGATACCTTTAAACTTGGTCTTTATTTTCTACTAATTTTTTTTCATTTTCCCAGAATCCTACCATCCACAATATAAATGAAGACAAGCTACATATATTACATGAGACCATTTTTGTTAAAACCTGGGGACAGTCACATCATGCGCTCTCATTTCCTATAGAGATGACAGCAGAAAATAGCTTACTCTAAACCACACATTCTAGAGATTATGTTCATTAGCTCATATAGCCCCAAAACAGTTTTTGAGATAGGTTCCTTCTCATTCCTTTTGTTCAGATATGGGATATAAAGCCAAAAGACGATGAGAAACTTGCCCAAGTTTACATAATTAATAAATAGACGAGCCAAACCTAGGAGGTACAATTTATTGTACTCTAAAGCTCTTTTTAGTGCATGTCAGAACTTTAATTTAGTTTCGCTAGTCTGCTGCATGTGTCTACCATCAGGGCATCAACAGTAGAATAGCAGTTTTCCATGACTTAGATTTTTTTCACATTTCATTTTTCCCAATGCTCCCTATAACTCTGAAGACAGGTATTTATTAGAATTGTTTTATAGGCTCTGAAAAACTCACATACCCATTCTCCTGATACTAGAACATTCTGTGCCCTATATCCCAGACTCTAGGATCATTTCCAAACTATAGTGTTTAAGAGACAGACTGATAATCTAACCCAGTTGGCTATCCACTTCCCATATCCCCACCTTGGTCACAGATGCTATAGCTACATGAGAGAATATGATGAACTGGGTTGTCTGCCATCTTGGCTGAAGCTGCTATTTCTAATCTTCTGGGAACTGAAAAATCAGAGTACCAGTAGCCCTCCTTGTGCCTGAGCAATACCCATTTATATAGTTACCTGTAACCATCCATGAAAATAATGACACACTCTCAGGATTTGTGAGCCTGGAACACCTAATAAATATAACCAGCCATACATTACTGATGCTGTTTGATTCTAAATTGCCAAACTGCTTACATCCAGACTCAGATGGACCAAAGGATCTATCTTCAGTCTTAGCACAGGGTTTCTAAAGAAAAGGATTATAAGAATTTACACTAGAGATTTGTGCTCCAGGGCAACTTTTATTTGTTCCTGAATTATGGTACTTGCAGTCCTTATTATTCTGCTTTAACATAGCTTGCTTCTTTCATGTCTTTAAATACAGCTACAGCAAAGATCAAGAAACTCTTTTACTATGCTTTATCTTGTCAAGAAAGCAAGACTGGCTAATGTACAATAAGAAGGCTTGAGCAGCAATGCTTAGGTTTCTCCCCATCAAGTGCTATTGAAGCTTAAAGTTTTGGAAGTTCTGAATAAAGAAATTCATATCTGAGCTGGGATAGTTGTGGCCCGCTAACAGGCTTGGGTGAACCTATAGAGAAAGGATAAACACATACCTAAAACTAAGATTTACTTGAGAAGTCTCCTTTAGCAATCATTCTTAGTCACTAATTGGGGTAAAGAAGTGCTATACTTAAGGTAAAGATGAATAACTTTCAAGGCAGCAGTGAGTGATGGCTCAGTGCTTGCTAACTCCGTGGTAAGTGTTCTCTTCAGATAAGATGACTTTTCTTGGGTAAGATTGTTACTTCTCCAAAAGCACTATGAGAGGTAGATAAAACCTGTGATTTCTTTATTAGTTTCTCTCGAGATGATCCTAGGATTCAATTTTCAGGTAAGTTATGTTTATAATTGTGTTTCTACTATCACAGATCTCTAGAATAATAAACAGCATAAACTGACAACTCAGAATATAAGTCATTTGAGATGTTATGAACCCAGGCCTGAGATAAGAAAATAAAACTTATTTAATTAAATTGTTTTACTGATATAAAAATATCAAAAAATATAAAACTGTAAAAATAAAAATAATATATAAAAATATAAAAATTCAGACACAGAATTTATAAAAGAAGAAATGAAAATTACCTTTACTCACATTATCAGATAAGCACCATTAGTCTAGGTGTATGTTCTTTTTTCAACATGGGCAGGCACCGGGGATTGAACCCGGTAGGTGTATGTTCTTTATATGCTTTTTAATGAATATAATCTTTTTTTTTTTTTTAACATGGGCAGGCACCAGGAATCGAACCCGGGTCCTCTGGCATGGCAGGCAAGCATTCTTGCCTACTGAGCCACCGTGGCCTGCCCGTATATAGTCTTTTGAGACAATTGAGATCCTAATATATATGTAATTTTTTATCTTGCATTTTCCACTCAGTATTGTATTGAAAACTTATTTCTACATCATTAATCTTCTTGCAATTCATTTTAATTTCCATCTAATATTTCATAACTATGAAATTACACCATAATTCACTTCTGTGGTAGACATTGGTTGCCTGTACCTTCTGTGGTAGACATTGGTTGCCTTCTCTTTTTCATTGTTATATTTTAAAATCAGGGAATACAATTTGCAAGTACAATTTTGACCATATCTTTTTGTCTAGAGTAGATTCCAAGAATAGGAGTACAGAAAATTATCTATTAGCACACACTCACAGATACTGTGTAAATATTTGCTAACTCTCCAATTAATAAATATTTTATTTGCTTGATGAATTATGAAATGCAGGAATTTTAGATGTCTGATTTTTTTCCTGAGGATTACCTTTTCAATGATACTGACTTTATAATAGAGCTGTGAATGAACATTTCTCACTTGTGAAAGCTATTTCTATAATAATGGTTGAAATGTCATACTTGTTGCAATTATTTCTCTATTGTATTCCATAACTATATGTAGTTGAATCCAATATTTTTGTCCTTTTATATAACTTTTCTTTCTGTTTAACGTGTTCTTTACTGAGATATGAGGTACATATTTTTCTGTTTTGCTTTGAACATAGTTTATTTTAACATTTAATGCACACTATTTTCTTTTTTACTTTATTTCTCTTCAGGGGCTGACAAGAAGAGGTGACTTACTTTGAAAAATGTCTATCAATTACTGAAAAACTTTTATTACTCCTATGTAGCTATTCTTAATGCTCATTTAGATATTTTTAAAATTAAGATCTTTCCAGATTTTGACCATACTTACTTCATATTGAACTTACCTTTATTAATAATTTAATTAGTATTTTATAAACCCAGTATGAATTTGAATTTATCATTTCATTTTCTTCTATCAGTTGTGTGGATTTCTGATTCAAACTTTCTTTCCTAATATAATTGTTTATTTATCTAACTTTTTGTATTGAGTACTTAGTCCACTTACTTTCTCTCTCAGTTCATTTATTTACTCATTTAATGTTATAGAGGCAAATATTTCAAGAATAAAATTGTTGATATATGATTTACTCTATTATTATTTTACCAATAGTTTGGAAGTATGTGCAAAGACTTCCAAATCTTTGGCTACAAATTTTGATATAATAATTTTATTCTTCTATGCCTTTTATTATTTTTTCTCTATAATATGTAATCAAGTTAGTCACCTTTAGAATAAGGCCCAAATATAATGCCACATAACACTAGTCAGTGAAAACAATACAAAATTAGTCTGTCTGTTCTTTAGAATACATATACAATAAATTGTGATGCTTTTGCTTCTTTGCCTTAGATGTATCTGTTTTGTCTTTTTTTTTTAATAGATCCAGAGACTTTTTCATAAATTCCTTAAAAGAGTTTTGGTTGGCCGAAGCAAACTGAATTTAAAATACAACTGAAGTTCCTCAATTAGTGAATTCTAGAATTTCAAATAAATTCAGATAATATTGCATTGCATCACGCTGGCTGTTTTATCTTCTTCCTTATATCTGTGATATTCTTACATGATTTTGTTTTTAAGTAGTATAAGCTCACAAGTTTACTGTCAGGGAATATCTAATGTACATTTAAAGATTCACAAAGCTCATTTGATTCTGAAATATGACTGCATCAACTCTAATTTTGATTGAATTAATCTGATATTTTATAGACACCCTGAAACATGAAAAAAATCAAGATAAACTCTGCACCTTCGCCTCATCAGCATGAATGAAAATAAAGAGATATAGGAAAACTGGAGTGTTATAAATTCAAGCCTCTACTCCTCTTACAGGTCCATTTTTATTTCTATTTTGCATGGAATAACACGTTTATGGCAGTGATTGAGCGAGGATTAAGCTATGTATGACTGCAGCAAGGGCTCCGGGCATGTTAAACACCAAAAAACCCGCAGTGATCTACCAGTTTTGCAATCCCTGTGCTATTTGCAGATAAATCAATTATCCAAAGGCAGAAGCGGATTCATGGAAACAGTCAACAATGTGACAGAATTCATCCTGCTTGGCTTGACACTGAACCCAGATGTGCAGAAACTCCTGTTTCTCATGTTTACACTCATCTACTTTCTCACTCTGGTGGGCAACCTATTCATTATAGTGACCATTGCCACCAGCCCAGCCCTGAACTCCCCCATGTATTTTTTTCTGTCTTTCCTATCCTTTTTAGATGGCTTCTACTCTTCTACCATGACCCCCAAAATGATATTTGACTTACTCACTGAGAAGAAAACCATTTCTTTCAGTGGGTGCATGACTCAGCTCTTTGCAGAGCATTTCCTTGGTGGAGCTGAGATTGTTCTCCTCATAGTGATGGCCTATGACCGCTACGTGGCCATCTGCAAGCCCCTGCACTACGTGATCATAATGAACTGGCACATGTGTGGACTCCTGGTAGCTTTATCCTGGGCTGGGGGATTTCTTCATGCTCTGATTCAGATCCTTTTTGTGCTGTGGTTGCCCTTCTGTGGCCCCAATGTTATTGACCACTTCTTCTGTGATCTTTACCCTCTGCTGAAACTCTCATGCACTGACACGCACATCTTTGGACTCTTTGTTGCTGCCAACAGTGGATTCCTGTGTTTGCTCAGTTTTTCAATTATTGTCACCTCCTATGTCCTCGTTCTTTGCTCCCTGAGATCTCAGAGTTCTGAAGGACGGCAGAAGGCTCTCTCTACCTGTACCTCACATATAACCGTGGTTGTCTTATTCTTTGTGCCCTGCATATTTGTATACCTTCGTCCTATGACCACCTTTCCCATTGATAAAGTGGTGGCTGTATTTTATACTACGATAACACCCTTGTTAAACCCTTTAATCTACACACTCAGAAATGCAGAGGTGAAAAACGCAATGAGGATGCTCTGGAGCCAAAGACTGATCTTAGGTAACAATTCAGGTAAAAAGGCAAGATAAACAAAATTTATTGATGTTTTAATTACAAGTGTGTTCAAAGCAAAAGGTAATGGTGTTGTGGTAATGTATGTGGGCTTAAGTATATATATCTCTTGTTATTTGAAATCTTGAACAATTCCTCTTTCATGAAATATCATTATTTAATTAAATGGTGTATAAAGTCCCTACCCATTAGAAACATCTTTGCATATATAAATCATTGATCAATGGGATATTGCTAATTGGTATAAAATTGTCACAATCTTTAAAAAATCCATGGCTTTGTTGTATAGTCTATAGAAAAGTTACCTACAAATATTCAGCTATAGCGTATGTAACCAATAGCCCAGATACTTAAACCATAAAGAACGGTTAGAGCTAGAATTTTGTTGAAAATTCAACAAAATGAGCAGCTTTAATCTCAACTGCTGACATTGGTATATTCTTATTGTGGGAGATAAGAATCAATCAGAAATCACTGGGTTTGGAGGGATGAAAGGAAATCATTAAAGCAGAAATCATTCCAGAATTAATGCCATTGTGTTGTGCAACCCCTGAAGCACCAATATATAGTAAACTGGGCTCTGCACATGATAAGTTATTTTCTCAACCTTAAGCCAAAGAAGACTATTAAATTATTCCACATACAACCATACAGCAACCTTGCACATGATATTCCCAGGAAATATATATATACGTGGAACAATTTTCTGTCAAAATATCTACATACACTTCATTTCAAATCAGCTTTATTGGATGGATTTAAGCTTTAACAGTAGAAAAACTAGTACTGGTACAAAAGACAGTTTATGATATTGAGTAATCTAAGGCAGAAAGTCAGCATATCCAAATTTGAATAGAAAATTGCTGACTAATTGCATACTAATGAAATGGATTATCATTAGAGATGCTGTCACTTACAATACAATTCTAAGAGAAAGAATCCAGATAAAAGTAGAGGATTAAGATTAGGGCCAGGAGGGCGGCTGCCGTGGCTCAGCAGGCAGAGCTCCGACCTGCTGTGCTGGAGGTCTGGAGTTCGATCCCTGGTGCCTCCTGCCCATATGCAAATTAAAAAAAAAGAAAAAAAGATTAGGGCCAGTACAGGTGTCCTGTTCATCTTTGTTTTCCACTTTTATCTTTGTAAGAACAGAATTAACCCAAATTGCTACCTCATGTTATACATATATGTACTATATTCATATAAATGTACACCAGCTAGTAAATGATTCTTTCCAAATAGGATTTCCTTTTTCTCTATTGTGAACAATCAATTTATTGATCACCAAATACCCATGTGCTTTAACTATATATTCATCCCTCTTGTATTTAAGAAAGGCCTTGTGAAAAGCTCACAATAGTGCTGTATGTCATATTCAGTCTGAAACTTTTAGGAACAAGTGTGCTCCTATCCAGCTTTTTCCCCCTACTGCAGCAAGCCTGGAAGAAATGCATTAAGATGGCAGGACAGTACAGAGGGAGCCAACTGGATTGAAGAAAAGATGTCCTACATGATCCCACAATACTCAATGAATTTTTTCCTGAATAAAAATAAACTGATACATATTAAGCCATGGAGATTTCAGGATTCATTTACTTTGACAACAAACTACAGTTTATCATGACTAATGTGTTAACTGACTTTATCTTTAAAGGAATTTCTAAGTTAAGAGAACAGATAGCATAAGTTTGAAATTATCTATATTCTCAAATAGAATAGAAGATCATTTGTTTTACCCCTTCAATTTGTTAATGTGGTGTATTATATTAATTGATTTTCTTGTATTGAACTACTCTTGCATACGTGGAACAACATCTACATGATCATTGTGTTTAATTCTTTTAATGTGCTATTGGATTCAATTTGCAGGTATTTTGTTAAGATTTTGCACCTATTTTCATTGTAGAAATTGGTCTATAATTTTCTTTTCTTGGGGTATCTTTATCTGGATTTGGTATTAGGGAGGATGAATGAGTTCAGCAGTATTCCCTCCTCTCCAATTTTTGGAGAAGTTTGAACAGGATTGGTATTAATACTTTGTGGAATCATGGGAGAATTCACCTTTTTTTTTTTTTCACATGGGCAGGCACCGGGAATTGAACCCGGGTTCTCTGGCATTGCAGGCGAGCATTCTTGCCTGCTGAGCCACCGAGGCCCGCCCTAGAATTCACTTTTGAAGACATCTTTTTTTGGACTGTTTTTGTTGGGAGGTTTTTGATGATTGATTCAATCTCCTTACTTGTGATTGGATTGTTGACATCTTGTATTTCTTCTAGATTCAGTGTAAGTTGATCATATATTTGTAGGAAATTGTCCATTTCATCTATTTTTTTCTAATTTGTTGGCATACAGTTGTTCATAGTATCCTCTTATGATCTGTTTATTTCTGTGGGGTCAGTACTAATATAGCATGGTTATCTTCTTCTACTTTTTTCTTTGTCAGTCTAGCTAAGGTTTGTCAATTTTATTGATTTTTTTCAAAGAGCAAACTTTTGATTTTGTTGATTCTCAGTTGTTTTTTGTTCTAAAATTCATTTATTTCTGCTCTAATCTTATTTCTTTCCATCTGGTTGGTTTGAGATTATTTTGCGTCCATTCTGTAGTTCCTCCAGGTGTTCAGTTAGGTCTTTGTTTTTGGCTCTTTCATATATATATATATATTTTTTGGGGGGGTGCATGGGCAAGCATGGGAAATCGAACCCAGTTCTCTGGCATGGCAGGTGAGAACTCTGCCTGCTGAGCCATTGTGACCCACCCCCTATTTTTTAATGTAGGTGTCTAAAGCTATAAATTTCCTTCTTTGCACTGTCATAACTTCATCACATAAGTTTTGATATGCTGTATTCTCATTTTCATGTGTCTCAAGATATGTACTGATTTCTCTTGGAATACTTTCTTTGACCTACTGATAATTTTAGAGTGCATTATTTAACGTCCATATATTTGTGAATATGAATTTTCTAGTTCTCCACCAGTTATTGATTTTCAGCCTCCTTCCATTATGACAAGAGAAAGTGGTTTATATAATTTCAATATATTTTTAATTTATTAAGGCCTCTTTTGTGATCCAATGTGTGGTCTGTCCTAGAGCATTATCCATGAGCACCAAGAAGGATATCTATCCTGCTGTCTTGGATTGCAATGTTCTGTATATATCTGTTAGCTCTAGTTCACTGATCTTATTATTCAAGTCATCTGTTTCCTTATTGAGCCTTTGTGTAGATGTTCTATCTATTGATGAGAGAGGTCTATTCCAGACTCCAAATATTATTGTAGAGATGTCAATTTCTCCCTTCATTTTGCCTGAGTTTTCATCATGTATTTTGGAGCACTCTGGTTAGGGCCATAAATATTTATGATTTTTATTTCTTCTCAATGAATTACCCCTTTTATTAATATGTAATTTCCTTCTTTGTCTCACAACAATTTTGCATTTAAGGTCTATTTCTTCTGATATTACTATAGATTCCCCATCTCTTTTCTGGTTACTGTTTTCATGGAACATCTTTTTCAAACCATTCACTTTCAACATATGTGTGTCTTTAATGGATCTGTCTATAAGTGGATCATATTTGCCAACCTGCATCTTTTGATTGTGGAATTTAATCCATTAAAAATTCAATTTTATTACTCTAAAAAAAGAACTTAGTCCATTTTATCCTTTAGCTTTTATCTGTCATATCTTATTTTTTTCTCTTTTTACCATTTTCATTACCTTAATATTCTCCAATTCTATACTCTCCTCCATACCTCTTTCTCTAGTCTTTGCTTTTCAGACTTCAGAATTCCCTTCAGTACTTCTTGTAGGGCAGGTTTCTTGTTGAAAAAGTTTCTCAGTTTCTGTTTATCATGAATATTCTAAACTCTATCTCATTTTTGAAAGACAGTTTTTATATATAAAGAATTATTGGCTGGCAGTTTTCTCTTTCAGTGCCTTAAATATATCATATCACTGAACTCTCACCTCCATGAGTTTGGATGAGAAAATGGAACTTATTTTCTGTGACATTTAGCTTTGAAAGTGAATGTTCTCTGTACCTATAATCACTTCTTATTTCGTGTCCATTGGAGAAGTACTCTCAGAGGAGTTTAAAGAACAGTTTAGTCTTCCCATTTTAAAAAAATAGCTGTTGTTGTGTTCATTTTTTTTTACACCCAAGGCTGTTGAAGTTTAATAAAATGAAATGTATGTATAATGAAATCAAAACAGCCTGCAGCTGCTCTCCTACTCACAGACGGCTTAGATGGCAAGCTGGCTGGTGAAGTGTGTGCATATTCACTCAAGATACTTAAAGGTTTTGTAGCAGGGCTTGCTTGGCCCTGAAGGAATGACAACTTGGAAGGCTGGGATTATGAGTTTACATTGTCCAGTTACCTTTTCTCAGTCTTCTGGACTCTTTCCTCGCAAGTCAGGATCTCTTTAAGATGCTGTTGCTGCAGGTAAAGGTCTGAACTCACCTTACAGGCTTTCCTTTGTGTAAACTTGAGTCATGGTCACGTTCATGTGTCTACTTGGCCAGGTTGGTGCCCATTTGCCTTGTTGAGCAAGTGCTGGCCTGTCTGTTGTTTTGAGGACATTTCATGGACTTAAATCATGCTTATGTCAGCTGCATCCACAGCTGATTGCATTTGTAATCAGCTAAGGGGAGTGTCTTCTGCAATAAGTGATGCTTAATCTAATCACTGTAAGGTTTTTAAGGAGGATTCAGAACAGACAGTCTCTCTTCCTGCTTCAGCTGGTGAAACTCTCCTGTGGAGTTCCTCCAAACCCTTCATCAGAATCATTGGCTTCACTGCCTGCCCTACAGACCTTGGATTCTACGTTTCCATGGTTACATGAGACACTTACAAATTTTATGTCTATGGATATTTCCAGCTGATTCTGTTTCTCTAGAGAACCTTACCTAATACCACTTGCAAGCTCCAGGGTTCTGATTAAAGCATGTTACAAACCCCATGGAATAATAGTTTAAAGAACCTATTGTTTTGGTTTTCAGCCATCAGTCCCAGGATTGTGCAGGCAACCTCTCACTACCTCACATTTTTCCTTTTCCATATCCCCATTGAAGGATAATGGTTGAGACTTGGAGACTTTGTCATTTCTCTGGTTTGGCTTCTTTCTTAGCTTGTCAGGGAGCCTGGCTAGTATCACAGGTTGCAGAATAATTGGGGTTCAGAAATTCTAACACTCATTGTAGAAGATTTATTCCACACTATGGTGTAAGGCAAGATTGATATCAAATCCTTATTATGCAACAAATGTTAAGCGTTCTGCAGAGATAGGAGATGTGGTAAAAGCTTCCACCATTTGAAAAAAACATGGACTTTGGCTCAAACCTGAGCTGTGGGATTAGGGTCTCAGTGTCCCTATCTTTAAAATATCCCTTCATTTTTGTGATGAGGATTCTCTAATGCCTGTGCCTGGATGACAGAAAACATTTCAAAGCAACATTATACCAATATCAAATTCTATTTTCTCCATGATATCAAGCAGCTGATATCCATTGTCCATTTGTCTGATGGAGAACATGTTTTGAGAAACTCAAGGCAGAGAGGAAACTCAAAAGGAATCATAATGAGTCATACTCAAGGCTGACTTCTAAAATATTGGGAAGCTATTTCTAATTACTGAAGGAGAATTTGATTTCTGTGATTCCAGGCTCTCCAACCATTTTCAACATGGCTGCTGTAAGCAATGTAACTGAAATAGTGCCTTAAGACTTTCCCATAACTGGGATGTGCAAAAGACCATGTCTGGGATGTTCCTACTGATGCACATAGCCATTGTGCTGGACAGGGGTCTCATTGTGGTGGTCATCATGCCTGGCAATGGGCTTACCTCCCACCTGTACTTCCTCCTCAGATAATTGTCCTCTGTGGAGATATGTTACTGTTTTGTTACAGCTCCCAAACTTGTCTCAGGTTCCTTATCTTAGAGAGGAAGCTGTGACAGTTTGAAGCTGTTATGTACCTATGTTGGTTTGAATCCATTATGTACCATAGAAAACCCATATTTTAATCCTGATTCAATTTTGTGGAGGCAGCCATGTCTTTTTATCCTGATTCAATACTGTATGTGTGAAACCTTCAAATAGATTATCTCTATGGAGATGTGACACACCCACTTGTGGGTGTAATCTTTGATTAGTTGTACATGTGACTCCAACCATTCCAGGTTCATCTAAATTAGTTTACTGGAATCCTTTAAATGAGGAAACATTTTGGAGGGAGAGCCTGAAATGGCAGAAGCCTCAGAGCTGACAGAGAGAGCAGATGTAGATGCTAGGAGAACAGTTACTTTGGAGAATAGAGACACAGATGTTTTCAGATGCTTGGAGCACTGCAGACATTGCCGTAAGGTGTTAAGCAACCTGAACCTGAAGAAAGCCAAGGGAAGTCAAGAGATGAAAGCCAGCCCTGGGGAAGTAAAGTGAGGAAGCCCTATAGAAACAGAGGGAAAAAATGGAGCCCTGGAGCAAGGGACCAGCAGAAGCCAGCCACTTGCCTTCCCATGTGACAGATATCAGTCTTTCTTGAGTTAAGGTATCTTTCTCTGTATTCTTTCCTTTGGACATTATTATGACTTTAGAACTGTAGAATTGTAACTTAATAAATTCCATTTTTAAAAGCCACTCCATTTCTGGTATACCGCATTCCTGGCAAAATTAACAAACTAAAACAGAAGCCATTTCCCTTAAAGGCTGCATCACACATATTTGTTTTCCATTTCTTTGGTGGCACAGAGATCTTTCTCCTGACAGAGATGGTCTAGGACCACTCTTGGCCATCTCCAAGCCTCTGCACTACCCAACCATCATGAGCAAGTGCAATGTGTAGCTTCCTGGTGTGGGGACCACATGAGATAGGTACTTGCTGCAATCTGTCCAACAAAACTTCCTCATTTTCCAGCTGTGCATCTGTAGCTCCAATGTCATTGGCCACTATTTCTGTAATGTCCATTCTATGCTGAAGCTGTCCTGCTCAGATACCTTCTTCATTGACCTGTTAATCATTGTCACAGGGGTCTAAGTTTTGTGAAACTTTGTGAAGCTTTTTCAAACTTATTTCTTACCTTGTCATCCTGCACTCCCTGAGAAAAGGCCAGCTTAAGACCCTCTCCTTGCATGTTGCACTTGTGGGCCTGTTCTTCATACCATACATGAGGCTCTGTGTCACCTTCCTGCAGGCAAGTCAGTGGCTTTGTTTTATAGGGTGGCCAAACCTCTCTCAAACCCCATCACTTTGTCATCTAGGAATGCTGAAATAAAAAACATGACAAGGAGACTGATGAGGAGGAAAGTGATTTGGGGAGAGAAATATATGGGAGATCAGGGAACAGGAATTGAGGTACCCACAATCTCACTCAGTCTCTATCTTTAGCTAATGAAATGTCCTTGGACTGGTCACTTTCTTTAGGTTTCAGTTTTCTCATCTTTATAGAATTGGACTCGAGTAGGAAAGAGTTCCCTAAGATGTGTACGAGGGGACTTTTTGTGCTGCTTTTTAAATTTTGATAGTGAACTGGAGGAATTTTGGATGTCCTGGGTAAATGAACCATTCCAGAAAACCAGGGGCAATCTGGGAATGATAAAGAAGGAGAGGAGAGGGAAGAAAAAGGGGGACTGCCTCAGGATGCAGTGTTGATCTGTCCTTTGGGTTTGGAGGGCAGAACCTGGGTTTTTGAAGTAAAAGGTTAGAGAGGGATGTAATGGTCATTAAAATTCTAGAAATTCTATTGATCTGAAATCCTCAGGATTTGCCCCATGGGTGTTGGGCAGAGAAAGATGACCTAGCAGGGATTAGTCATTAAAATAAGGGCTTGTCAGTAAATTTCATGAGTTCCTGTTAGTTCTGGTTTCAATTTTCTAACAAACTGAAGTGAAACCACAAAGATGTTTTAAGTGATTTGAAAGCACAAGGCAATGGTATCCTTGTTGTGGGTCAAAGTTTTATTTTCCATTTATTAACATTAAAGAAACATTTTATTATAATATATACACAACTCAAAATTTTCTTCTGTTCACACCTGTCTGCTTTTCTTTTTCTTCTGTTTTTTTTTTGGCATGGGCAGGCTCCGGGAATCAAACCGGGTCTCTGGCATGGCAGGTGATTTTTCCTCTTTTTTATGCCACCAGATTTTGGACCATTAATTTTCTCTTAGACAATTACACCTTCTTGATTTCTCATGATTCTCAGCCATTCCAACTGAGTGGCCAAATAACCTGCTCTCTTATACTTCCAAGTTGCCTTTTCAAACCTCTTCACTCTGAAAAACTGCCTTTTGATTAAGGTATGGATTTAACTGCCATTGGGTCTTCATTTCTGTCCTACAACATTTAAACCATTTCTATTTGAGCCCTATTTCTTGCTGCCATCACCCCAGACAATAAGAATACATCCCAAATACAAACTTACTCCTCACTTTCGGTAGATAATTTTTCTTTCCCATGCTTCCAGATTAAACATTTTAAAGCATTTATCTGCTCTCATCCTTAAAACTTCTATGATTCCCATTGCCTGCCTAATCAACTACAAACTCCCTACGTGATATAAAATACTTTTGAGGTATGGCCTTCTCATAATGCTCTATCTGTTTTTTTCAACTACACTCTGATAGAGCTGTTTCCTGAACATCCCCTGTAACTTCCATCTATATATTACTGAATTCTACCTGTTATCATCTAGTCACTTTTCAAGGCCCAGCTGAAATGCTGTCACTTCAGGAAGCTTCCATGATTATCCCATCCAGAGTTGCCTTCTCCTTCTTTGAATACCCACAGCATTCTGCTTGAATCCTTTATATTTCAGAACTCCTCACCCCAATAAAATTGATACGGCCTGAATCTTATTTATCTTTGCATTTAAACAGCATATAGTAAACTCAATAAATATTTGGGAAATTAAATTTCTGGAATTCAATTGAGCTTCAGAGTGTAAGTTTACAAATTGTTGGTATGTCTCTATTTGCATCTTAATTATCTTAGTAATATTCCAATGTCACACAGCCTAAGACAAATTGTAATCACTCCTGACAATATTATTGAGAATAATACATAGATATAAATAATGAGCATTCACATGTGTGTGTAGTTTACAATCAACAAGTTATTTCATATATTTTATCCTTTATTATCTTACAGCAGTCTAGTGAGGTGGGCATGATTTTTGTTTTATAACTAAGAGACTGAGGCTTGGAAGGTAATGTCTCTTCTTCAAGGTAATGAGTAATCCTCAGAACATGATTCAAATCCCGAGCTGTCAGATTCCTAAATATTTTCCCATGCATCCCTCTGCTGCTCTTTAAAGATTGCTAAAAGATAAATACGTACCTGAGGGGAAGATATGGTTAAGGCATTTGTAAGCTTGCTCTGTGTTTGCATATCCTCAAGCAGTGGAAAACCACTGTGCTTGTCTGTCTGTTTGTTAAACTGAAAACAGTTTAAGATGTTTGTCTGCTTTGTCTATCTATGCCATTTACATATCCGTGTCTGGAACATATCCTGTTACTCACGGGGAAATTCCTGCTTTGCTCTTAAAATTAAAGATATCTCCTCAAGGCAAATAGGAACTACCACCCTCCCCACCCCCGTGTTCAATGGATAGCTTAACTCCAAATGGCCCCTTTGCCTGTTAAATAACTAGCAAAAAATAAACTTAGGGCTTTGGCTCTCTCTTGGGTTAGAGACTTCCTTAATGTTCCATGGAATGAGGTATTCCTGGGTCCACAGAAATCCAATAGCTGGAATACCAGATCTCAAATGGAGGGTGAGAAAGTATGGAAAATATGACTGTCTGTCAGCTCAGGCTCTGATGCCTATAGTCTGTCTCTCCTTGGTTCCCATGAGGGAAAAGCCTGGGCCTTGAGCTGCAAGAATTACATATTGCATAGGATCAAGGCTCAACTTATTGACCAATAAGAGATTTATCTAGTGACATAAGTCTGAAAAAGGAAGCATTATTAGGAATACCATACAGAAATGGGGAATTACAGGAAAAAGACCAATATGAATTGAATATCCATCAAGTTTACTAATATTTAATGCTCAGGACAGAATCTCACTGTAGGTGATGGGCTTCACATTTTGCATTTGAAGAAACTGCAGGTCAAGGACTGTTTTCAAAGCCCTTGATGTTTCCTCTGCACCAGTAGTTTGTGGGCTATGATGTAGTCTAGAGTTCTGAAAGTACATCAGGAATTGGGGCTGGAGCAGAGCAGAAGAGGATGGGAGGCAGGTGAGCAGGCAGATAGGGGACTTTAGTAAAAGCAGCTAATTATCTCCTTTTAACTGTTCCATATCAGACTTAGTTTGATAAAATGTTCAAATATTTTTTAAAATTTAAAAACCACCAAAATATACTAGATATATTTTTCCTTAATATTTTGGCCTTGGTTATGGAATGTCTTCCATTCTGAGAAAAGGCAGCAGAGTTAAGCCCTCTTACACAGTTGAAGTCCCAGAGTGTCTGAGCAAGAAGTATTAACATGGTGGCTTATGCTGAATGGTAAATCCACCTTGCGTTCCTGGGATAAAACAAACTTGGTTATGATGTATTTTTGGTTGCATTTTTTACTGAATTTGATTTGAAAATGTATTATTAAGGATTTGTCAGATCTTTGTTCATAAGGAATATTGATCTGTAATTTTTTTTGAATGTCAAGAATATAATGGCAGAGTTATTCTGGTCTTACAAAATGACTTAAGAACATTTTCTTTTCCTTCTCTTCTATTTTCTGGAAATATTTGTGTACATTTGGTGTTATCTCTTCTATAAATGTTTGATGGGATTCACCAGTGAAAGCAACCCAGCCTGGAGTTTTCTGTGTGTGTATTTGTGTGTGTTTAAAGCTGTAAATTGTGAATTCCTTTTTTTTTTTTAACAGATATAGGTCATTCCAATTTTCTGTTTAGTTTTGGTTCAATTAGGTTAATTAAACTTTTCTAGAAATTTACACATTTCACCTAAGTTGTAGAACTTGATAATCTAAAGCTGTGTATAATATTGCCTCATCTTTAATTTTCTGTAAGATTTATATTGATATCCTCTTTCCCTCTCAACATTAAAAAAATGTTCTTTTCTTCTGTTCAATATATCTAAGGGGGTATTTGCTGTATAGGAAATTGGTATAAAATTGGAACATATTTTGTACCAATTTCCTGTACAAAGAGTCTGTAGAAGAGGTAACTGTGTACTGAAGCCAGAAAATTTTCTCAAGAAGTAAAGAAGACTGATTTCATATTAGAGTTCATAATTGTTGTTACTACCCCCTTTCTGTGAATGTATATCTTTTTCTGCATGACCTTTTTCTCATATCAGCTAAAGGGGAAAATGTGAACTCTAAATTTATGACTTAAATATTTCATTTGATGTAGTGTATTACACTGAAAGCAGAGAAAAGCTTTCATTGGAGTTTGTTTTGTAAGGATGGTCATTTATACATTTTACCCTATTTAAGAATCAAGATAATGCAAAAGCTAACTATTCTGTTCTCTTACTTACAGGTCTTTGTAAAGATGACTTTAGTCAATGCATTAGTCATAATAAGGGGCATTTGCTGTGGTAACAGATGAATCCTGAAATACCATTGACAGATCATATATAATTTTATTTCCTGATCAGGTAATATCCACTCAATGTTGGGTGACCTCTAGGGCAGTTTTCCACTGCAAGTTAAGTGATATTTACAAAGTCGTATGATTAGTAAGTGGATGAATTGGGAAACATATGCAAGTTCATGTCTTTTGGGTATAAATCATCTAGGATGCTAGCATAGCCCATTCATGTAGAGGAGGACCCTGTTCTCTAATCTAAATTTCAGCATAGACTTTCCTTCCACCTTCTAACCATCAAGAAATCCCAAAATCAAAGTGTTTAGAATGTCCTTAAGGTCACCAAGAAGGGGACCAAAGGTATAACAGGAAGTTAGAAGTTCCTTTCTCCAACTTTTCAGAATAGTAAGGATTTGTGAATCTGTATAGAATACTTCAAAAGTTGGCTGTTCTTCCTTCCTAAACTCAACCAAAATCCTAAGACAAAAAAGGCAAGATATATATATAGAGAGAGAGAGTGAGAAAGAATATATATATATATATATAGAGAGAGACAGCTCTTGCCAAAATATGGGTCAGTCACATGAGCTCTCTTTTCCTCAAATATAGAAGATGAAAACTAAGTTTCCCCTATGCCAGATGCCATTTAAGCATTCCACACATTATCTCAAATTACCCCACTGTATTCTATTAGCAGATTTCCTTATCATACCTGTTCTAGTTTGCTAGCAGCCAGAATGCAACACACCAGAGACAGATTGGCTTTTAATAAAAGGGGATTTATTTCATTAGTTCTTCAGAGGAAAGGCAGCTAACTTTCCACTGAGGTTCTTTCTTACATGGGAAGGCACAGGATGGTCTCTGTTGGCCTTCTCTCCAGGCCCCTGGGTTCCAACAACTTTCCCCGGGGTGACTTCTTTCTGCATCTCCAAAGGCCTGGGCTGAGCTGCGAGTGCTGAGATGAGGAATGCTGAGCTGCTTGGGCTGTGCTACATTGTGCTTTCTCATTTAAGCACCAGCCAATTAAGTCAAACGTCATTCATTGCAGCAGGCACGCCTCCTAACTGACTGCAGATATAACTAGCAACAGATGAGGTTCACGTACCATTGGCTCATTTCCACAGCAACAGAACTGGGTGCCTTCACCTGGCCAAGTTGACAACTGAATCTAACTACCACAATACCCTTTGTACATATGTGGGAAACGAAGCATAGAGAAGCTGAGAAATTTGCCCATTATTGTATAGATAGTAAGAAAAGCAGCCAAACTCGGAGGTGCAGTTTATTGTTTTCCAAAATTCTTGCTTATAAGCATTATTCATGTTTTTAATATATGGCAGCAGTTTCTTTAGCCTAAATATGGTTGTGTAGAATAAAGATTTTTCACCAAACTTGATATTTCACTTATCTTGATTAATCTGCCCAGTAACTTGATGAGTGACATATCATTAGGATTGTTTTATGTGATTTGATAAGCTCATACACCTTTAATTCCATGACAAAGATCCTGTTCCCTACTCCCAGACTATTACCAAACAGAGCCATAGTGAGACCATTAACCCACCCCAGCTTTCTCTCCCCTTCCATCCCCACCTTTGGTGTCACAGATGTCACAGCCACAACAGTCAACAGGATGAACTGATTTGACTGGGTTTGGCTGAAGCTGCTAATTTTAGTTCTCTGGGAGCTGAAAATTCAGAGCATCCCTAACTTCCTACTGGAGCAATATCCATTTAAATATTTCCCCATAATCATGCATGAAAGTACTGATAAGGACAGACTTTGGGGATATGTGAGCCTAGAGTCCACTAGAATTTCACCATTCGCATATTACAGATGCTGATTGTCTCTAAGTTTCCAACCATTTAGATCCAGACTCAAGGGCCAAAGAAGGTATCTCCAGGATGAGCAATGGGCTTCTAAGAAAAAAGGCTTAAAGGAGCTGAATTCAGGGAGCTGCTACTCCAGGGTAACTTTACTTATTACAAAGCGTGATATTTGCAATCTCTAAATTATTTTCCATTATCAAAGTTGCTCTTTCCAGTGTTATGAATCAGGTTAGTTTTGATCGTGTGACTTCTAGCATATAAGTCATCTTGTCACCAAGAACATAAGAATGATAAAGGTGCAGCAAAGAGACTGAGGAGAGATAGCTTCCAATGAGAAGTTGTTGCCCCATCAGTTTCTTCTGAACCCTAGAGATTTTAAAAGCTCTGACTAAGGAAATTCACACCTTAGCTGGAATCCTTGTGGCCGACAACCACAGGATGGTGTGAGTCTCCGGAGCAAAAATAAACTCAGCGCTTGATCTCAGATTTATTTAAGAAGGTGATCTTAGCAATTATTTTTAGTCAAGAACTATGGAAAACATATACTGTACTTAATGTAACAGTGGATGAATTTGCAAGGTGGTAATTAATGATGGGTCAGCAATTGCTAAATCCACACAAAGTGTTCTCTAAATATAAGATGACTTGCCATAGTTTGAACCTGTTACATTTCCAAATGTATTGAGAGGTAAGTACAATCAGTGAATTCTTTATTGATATTTTTCTCTCTGGGTGACAGTAGAGTTCAATTTACAGGTAAATTATATAGAAACATACATTTTTACTGTCTGATATTTTTATGAATAATGACCAGAATACACATTGCTTAGAAAAGCAGTCACTCAAGTTCTTAGGGACACAGACCTGAAATAAGAAAATAAAACTTCTTTTAATGAATTATTTTACTGAAGCAATATATTATTTATATAGAAAAATCAGATCAGAAAATTTATGAAAGTATCCACAAAAATTTCAATTAATACCATAATTCAGATAATGCTATTTATCTTAATATATTCTTTTAGATGCTTTTCTACCTATATTTGCCATTTTATAAAATTGATAGTCTAATGTATATGACAATTACATTTTTCAATTATTTTTATTGAAGTATAATAATATAAAGTTAAAAAAAAAAAAAGGGCGGCTGCCGTGGCTCAACAGGCAGAGCTCCGACCTGCCATGCTGGAGGTCTGGAGTTCGATCCCTGGTGCCTCCTGCCCATATGCAAAATTAAAAATAATAATAATAATAATAATAATATAAAGTGTCCAATCAGTGGTTCACAGCATAATCATAAAGCTGCCCATTCATATTACAGTTAATTTTGAACATTTTTATTACTCCAAAAATCATTAAAATATGAATAAAAATAAAAGTAAAAAGAAGACCCAAAACATCATATAACCCCCACACCCCACATATTATTTATTTATTTTTGCATCTTGTTTTTTTCATACTTATCTGTTCATGCACGGGATAAAGGGAGTGTCAGTCACCGGGTTTTCACAGTCTCATGTTCACACCTTATAAGATCTATAGTTATTCAATCATCTTCAATAATCAAGACTTTTGGATTATAGTTCAACATTTTTCAATATATCAAAAACTGAAAAATGATATCTATATACTGCAAAAGAATAACTTCCAGAAAGACCTCTCAACTCTATTTGAAATCTCTCAGCCATTGAAATTTTATTTTGTTTCATTTATCTTCCCCTTTTTGGTCAAGAAGCCTTTCTCATTCCCATGATGCCAGGGCTAGGATCCTACGTTGCCAGTGAGATTTACACCTCTGGGAGTCATGTCCCACATAGCGGGGAGAGCAGTGAGCTCACCTGTGGAGTTGGCTTAGAGAGAGAGGCAACATTTTAGCAAAAAAAAAAAAAAGAGGTTCTGTGAGGGTGACTCTTAGGCATAATCATCAAGAGGCTTAGCTTCTCTTTTGAAGGAATAAGTTTCATAAGGGTAATCCCCAAGATTGAGGGTCTGTCATATCAAATTGGCAGTCTCCAATGCTGTGAGGATATCAGGTCTTCCCTAGGTGGGAAAGTTTAATATTTCCACCTTTTTCCCAGTCCCTCAAGGGGACTTTGAAAACACACTTTAATCTTCTGACCAACTTACTCTAGGAGGTGTAGGGTCATCATACCTACTCTTACAAACCAACAAGATCTCACTCCCTATTCATGGTCTGACCATACAAGTTAGATAGTGTGTTACCAAAAATATACATTTTGCATTTAAAAAATTCCTTCCTTTGGTCTCAGACAGAAGTTAAAGTTTTAAAAAACAGTCAATATCATCCTTTACTCTCTAATCTGATTTACCTTAGTTCCACCTAGATAAGCTTCATTCATATTTCTAATTGAAATGTTGTCACTTTTCCAGGGTTTTTAACAGTTGCTATATGGGGTAATGCTGACCTTCAGAGTTACAGAACTCTAGCTCTGTGTCAGGTGTCACACAAACACCCCAAGTTCCAGGAAATGACCAGGTTATATGCAAAGAGTTCAGCATCTCAGAATTTAGAAATAACAGTTATGACTCTGGAATAGATGTGACTGCTGTAAGATTTAATAACCTGGGATCCTTCACAGTTATAGTTAGTCCATAGCAGTGAGTATTATAATGTTTGTGTTTTCATTTCTGCCTTATTTCACTCAATTTACTGTTCTCAAACTTCATTCCCCTAGTTGCATGTCTCACGACCTCATTCCTTCTTGCAGTGCTGAATAGTCCATTCTATGTGTACACCACAGATACCTCTTCCAGTCTTTAGTCAACGTACTCTTAGGTCACCTGTATCCATTGCAATTCACAAACACTGCCACCATAAATACCAGTCCATTCATATCCCTGCTCTCAGTTCCTCCAATTGTACATGTGACTATGGGGTTGCAGGATCATATGGCAGCCCCACACCTAGCATCCTGTGGAACCACCACAATGCACTCCAGAAGGGCTGCACCATTGTACTTTCCTGCCAACAGTGAATAGGTACAGCTCTCTCTCCATATTTTCTCCAGCATGTCTATCTCTCTGTCCATTTTTAAACAGTTTTATTCACACATCATATAATCCAACTTAAGTAAAAAGTCAGTGGTGCAAGGGCAGCTCTGTGGTAGAAATTTAGGGTGCATTGGTGGTTTAGTGATAGAATGCTCACCTTCCATGTGGGAGACCCAGATTTGATTCCTGGATCATGCGCCTCCCCCCGAAAAAAAATCAGTGGTTCCCAGTATAATAACATAGCCATGCCTTCACCATCACAATCTACATGAGGACATTTTCATTTCTTCTGCACAGAATCCCTTACCCCTCCTCCATATCCCCTGCTTATTGACATTTAGATTTGACTTATTGCCTTTCTTACATTCAATGGAAGCATATTACAGCTTTACTGTTAATTGTAGACCTCAGTAAGCAGTGATTGTATTCTTTCCTATATACTATCTGTATTAGTTACCACTCTCTGGAGAAACAGAATCAGCAGGAGATATCAATAGATATAAAATTTATAAAAGTGTCACATGCAACTGTGGAAATGGGAGAGTCCAAAGGACAGGCTGTGAAGCTGACGACTCTGATGAAGAGTCTGGATGAACTCTACAGGAGAGGCTCACTGACTGAAGAAGGAAGAGTGACTGTCTCTTCTGAATCCTCCTTAAAAGCCTTCTGATGATTAGATTAAGCATCACTTAATGCAGAAGACACTCCCCTTAGCTGATTACAAATGCAATCAGTTATGGACGCAGTAATGTAATCATGATTTAAGTTCATGAAATGTCCTCAGAACAACAGACAGACCAACGCTTGCTCGAACAGATGACCAGGCATCGCCTCCTGGCCAAGTTGACACATGAACCTGATCATGACACCATCTCATTTTCAAAACCTTGGCTTGTTGACATTCATTTGTTTTTGCTCAGGCAAAAACATTCTTATAATTGTACATTTAATCACCATTATTGTTCACTCTAGGCATTGTTAAGTTTTCCATCCAGTCTTTGTCTTCTATCTTTCCTTCTGGTGTCATGCATGATCCCAGCCTTCCTCCCTCAACCATACTCATACTCAGCTTTGTTCAGTGTACTTACAATATTGTGCTACCACCAGACAGAATTGTGCTATCCATTTCTGAGTCTTTACAATCAATCCTTGAGAACTCCCTATACTCCTTCAGCATCAAATGCCCAATTCTACCCTCTTTCTATCTCCTGATAACCTGATTTCTCACCTTAACTCTCAAAGTTCATTCACTAATGTTAGCTCACATTATTGAGACCATACATTATTAGTCCTTTGGTTTCTGACTAATTTCACTCAGTATAATGTCTTCAGGATAAGGTTCATCCATGCTATTACATGCTTCATGACTTTATTCTGTTTTACAAATGCGTAATAGTCCATCATAGGTATATACCACAGTTTGTTTAGCCACTCATCTGTTCATGGACATTTGGCTGGTTCCATCTCTTAACAATCACGAATAATCCACTATGAACAAAGGTGTGCAAAAATCCATTTGTGTGCTTGCCTTCAGTTCCTCCGAATATATACCTGGTAATGGGATTGCTGGATGATATGCCAATTCTATACTTACCTTTCTGAGGAACCGCCAAACATCCTTCCAGAATGGTTGCACCATTCTACATTCCCAACAATGAGTAAGTGTGTCTCTTTCTTCACATCCTCTGCAGTACTTGTTGATTTTTTTTTATAATGGCCGTTTCAGTAGGTGTGAGATGATACCTCATTTTAGTTTTGATTTGCATTTTCCAAATGTCCATGACATTAAGAATCTTTTCATATATTTTTGAGTCATTTGTATTTCCTCTTCAGAAAAGTATCTGTCCTTGTCTTTTTCCCATTTTTTAATTGGGTTGTTTTTCTGTTGTTGAGTTTTGGATCTTCTTTATATATTCTGGATATTAAACCCTTATCTGATATGTGGTTTTCAAATACTGCCTTCCATTCCATGGTCTGCCTTTCAATTTCCTGACAAAGTCCTTTGATTGACAAAAGTTTCAATATTGAAGAGATTCCATTTATCTAGTGCTTTAATTGCTTATGCTATGGGTGTAACATCTAGTAAACCACCGCCTATCACAAGGTCCTTAAATACTTTCCTACTTTTTTTCTAAAAGTTTTATAGTCTTAGCGCTAAAGTTTAGGTCTTTGATCCATTTTGAGTTAATTTTTGTGTAAGGTTGAGATAGAGGTCCTCTTTTATTTTTTGGATATCTATATCCAGTTCTTCAAGTACCGATTGTTGAAGAGACTGCTCTGTCCCAGTTGACTTGACCACCTTATCAAAAATCAATTGGCTGTAGATGTGACAGTGCATCTCTGAACACTCAATTCATTTCCACTCATTGGTATACCTATCTTTATGCCAGTACCCTGCTGTTTTCACCTCTGTAACTTTATGATATGCTTCAAAGTCATCTAGTGTGAGACCTACCACTTCATTTTCTTTTCACAGGATATTTTTAGCTATTTAGGGCACCTTTCCATTCAAATAAATATGGCTACAAGTTTTTCTATTTCTGTAAAGTAAGTTGGTGGGATTTTAATTGGTATTGCACTGACTCTATAAATCAATTTGGGCAGAGTTGACATCTTAACTATATTTAGACTTCTGCTCCAAGAACACAGTACTTCCTTCCACTTATTTAGTTCTTCCTTGATATCCTTTAGCAAAATTGTGATGTTTTCTTTGTACAGGTCTTTTATGTCCTTGTTTAAATTTATTCCTAGAGACTTGATTCTTTTGGTTGCTGTTATATATGGAAGTTTTTTTCTTGATTTCCTCTTCAGATTCATCATTCCTTGTGTACAGAAATACAACTGATTTTTACCAGATGATTTTTGCAAAAATCCTGCCATTTTTCTGTACTTGTGTATTAGCACTAATAGCTTTACTGTACATTTTTCAGGTACTTCTACATACAGGATCATGTCATCTACAAATAGTGAAAGATTTACTCTTCTTTTCCAATATGAATATCTCATTTCTTTTTATTGCCTAATTGCTCTCACTAGAACTTCCAGTGAGAAGTAATGTTATTGCTCTAAAGCCTGCATATTCTTCAACCATTTTTCCTTTTAGATTGTATCTGCCATATCTTTAATTTTTTCCAGCATAATGTTGAATAACAAGGCTGGCTGTGGTCATCCTTGTCTTGTTCCTTAACTTAGAGGGAAAGCTTTCAATCTTTCCCCATTGAGTATGATATTAGTTGTCATTTTTCAAATAGTCCCTTTATCATATCAAGGAAATTTCCTTCTATTCTTATCCTTTAAAATTTTTTCATCAAGAAAAGATGCTGGAACTTCCAACACAATGTTGAATAACAGTGGTGATAGTGGACATCCGTGTCTTCATGGATCCTTGTCTTCCAACACTTTGTGTTGGAAGTTCTAGCTAGAGCAATTAGACAAGAAAAAAAATACAAGGCATCAAAATTGGAAAGGAAGAAGTAAAACTATCACTGTTTGCAGATGATATGATACTATATGTCGAAAACCCTGAAAAATCCACAGCAAAACCACTAGAGCTAATAAATGAGTACAGCAAAGTAGCAGGTTACAAGATCAACATTCAAAAATATGTAGTGTTTCTATACACTAGTAATGAACAATCTGAGGGGGAAATCAAGAAACAAATTCCATTTACAATTGCAACTAAAAGAATAAAATACTTAGGAATAAATTTAACTAAAGAGACAAAAGACCTATACAAAGAAAACTACATGAAACTGTTAAAAGAAATCATAGAAGACCTAAATAGATGGAAAGGCATACCATGTTTATGGATTGGAAGACTAAATATAGTTAAGATGTCAATTCTACCTAAATCAATTTACAGATTCAATGCAATACCAATCAAAATCCCAACAACTTACTTTTCAGAAATAGGAAAACCAATAAGCAAATTTATCTGGAATGGTAGGATGCCCCAAATTGCTAAAAGTATCTTGAGGAAAAAAACAAAGCTGGAGGTCTCATGCTGCCTGACTTTAAGGCATATTATGAAGCCACAGTGGTCAAAACAGCATGGTACTGGCATAAAGATAGATATATTGACCAATGGAATCGAATAGAGTGTTCAGATATAGACCCTCTCATCTATGGACATTTGATCTTTGATAAGGCAGTCAAGCCAACTCACCTGGGACAGAACAGTCTCTT
>PVIY010035164.1:0-26553 GCA_004026745.1 Myrmecophaga tridactyla
AAAATTAAATGGAAGGGTAAGGGGCCCCAAATGGGCCCCATGGCCATCTTGAAAAAGAAAAATGCAGTTTGAGGACTCATGCTTTCTGATCTTACAACATATTGCAAAGTTTCATTAATACCAACAGCATGGTATTGACGTAAGTGTTACTGCAAGCATGGCAGTTTCCATAGAAGGGCCCGCCTGACCTGCCACTACAAAGGAGAAACATGTCTTTCAGTGTTTGAAGGTGATTTATTGCAAGAGCACTTTGCAAGGAACTGGAGGAATCATCCCCAAACCAGTTCAAAGTGGGGATGTGAGTTTAGGGTTTTTGTAGGTAAAGGGAAGGGAGTGAGGGTCAAAATCTACGTAATGTCCACATGATTCATTCTTGTCAGATCAGTGATGATATTGGATCTTTGTGAGGAAGGTGCAAGCAATTACTTAATCCTGTGTTGTCTCAAGTACATCTTGTTGTTTCAGCTTCAGTGATTAGATTTAGATATTGATGTGCAAGATCTTATATGCAGGTCTACATGACTTTTTTCAAATTTTTTTTTCAAGAAGGAAGTCACTGATTCACAGGGACACAAGGTGCTCTTGATGGTATTCTGTTATCTTTATCCTGAGAGCAAAACTAAGAAGGTCTGGTTAATGTCCTGGGGACTAAGAAAATAAAGTATATTGTTAAGCTCATCTAGGGCATGCACATTCTCCAGCTATCATAAGGACAGGCATAAAGATCAATGCCATCAAATTGAAAGCCCAGAAATCAACCCTCACATTTATAGCAAACTTATTTTTGATACAATTTTATTGAGATATATTATATATTCACATACCATATAATCTTCCAAACTGTACAATCAGTGGTTCACAGAATCATCATAAAGCTGTGAATTTTCCATCACAATTGATTTTTGAACATTGTCATTACACCAAAAAATAATAAAAGTAAAAATAGAAGTGAAAAGGGATACCCAAAGTATCCCATAACCCCTTCCTCCTATATTTATTTATTTATTGTCTTTTTTTCTTACTCATCTGTCCATACACTGAATAAAGGGAATGTCAATCACAAGGTTGTCACAATCACATGGTCATGTGTTAAAAGCTCTATAGTTATTCAATCATCTTCAACAATCAAGACTATTGTATTACAGTTCAACAGTTTTAAGTTATTTCCCTCTAGCTATTCCAATACACCAAAAACTGAAAAGAAATATCCATATACTGCATAAGAATAACTTCCAGAATGACCTCTTGGGTCTATTTGAAATCTCTCAGCCAATGAAACTTTATTTTGCTTTATTTCTCTTCCCCCTATTGGTCAATAAGGCTTTCTCACTCTCACAATGCCAGAACCAGGCTCAATCCCTGGAGACATGCCCCTCATTGTCAGGGAAATTTATACCCCTGAGAGTTGTATCCCACATAGGGTGGAGGGAAGTGAACTTGTCTGCAGAGTTTTGCCAACTTATTTTTGACAAGGAAGCAAAGACCCTCTCACTGGGAAAGAATACTGTCTTTAACAAAATGGTGCTGGGAAGCTGGATCTCCATTTTCAAAAGAATGCAAGTAGAGCCCTACCTCACATCATATACAAAAATCAACTAAAAATGTATCAGAGCCCTAAATATAAGAACCTGAACTATAAGTCTTCTATAAGAAGTCATAAGGAAGCCTCTTTAGGACCTTGGGTTAGGTAATGGTTTCTTATATTTTGCATCCAAAGCACAAACAACAAAAGAAAAAAGTAGATAAATGATATTGAAGTACGGAAAACTGAGCAACACCCAAGAAAGCCTCTAAGAAATGGACAAAACTTTTATTGCCACAGCAGTCTTAGCGGACTTCTGTCCAAAGTCTGAGCCCCGAATATTCTGTTTTCAGATTATATAGGCTAGTGAGCAAGGCGGGAGTTACTATGGGAATGGGTATAAACACTGGAAAAGTATAGAAACAGAACTTTCTGGGTGGGAATTGCTATCTGGCTCTTCATTATAAACTCTTTTGTCTGAGATAAGGGCAGCTCCTAGACATGACAGGAAACAGGCCTGGCAGCCTTCCTGTTTGCACACCGATATCTTTGGACATGTTTAAGTAACCCTGGATATGATTAGCAGCATGGCAGACATCCAGTTTTCCTTCCTTCAAGAAAGCTTGCATGTATATACTTTTATGAATGCATAAATTTATAGAGTGATGCACACAAATACACAGAATAATATGCATAAATGTATAGTGATACATATAAATTCATAAAGTTATACAATAATACTTAGAATAAACTTGTAAACTACCTCAATATCTCATCAAAATTAAATTTTTTGTTCCTCAAAGGATTTTATTATGAAAATTTAAAAAAACAACCTATGCAATGGGAGAAAATATTTCAAAACCACATAGCCAGTAAGGGTTTGATATACAGAATATATTAAGAAATCCTCCTATTCAACAACAAAAAGACAAACAATCAAATTTTATAAAGTGCTAAAGACTTGAGTATATATTTTTCTTAAGAAGATATACCAATGGACAAAAGCACATGAAAGATGCTCAACATTATTAGCCAGCAGGTAAATGCAAATCAGAACAACAATGAGATGCCATTTTATACCCACTAGAATAGTTACTGTTATAAAAATGTGAAATTACTAGTGTTGGAGAGGATGTGGAGAAATAAGGACTCAAACCCATATTTCCACACTAGTGCTCATTGTGGCATTGTTCACAGTTGTCAAAAGATGGATACACTCAAAAATGGATACAACCTAAACATCCATCAACTGATGAATTAATAAACAAAATATGGTATGTACACACAGTAGAATACTATTCTACCGATAAAAGGAGATTCTCAGTAAGTTACATTCATGAAGTTAGCAAGGCTGCATTACTTTCTGGAGGATTCACATAATAATCTGTTTTCTTGCCTTTTCCAGTTTCCAAACTCCACCCACACATACCTTGACTTCTGACCCCCTTCCTCCATTTTCAATGTCATTAATTCTGCATCTCTCTGACCACTCTTCCTTAAGTACATTTTCCACTGATCCTCCTCTTCTGTTTTCATCTATTAATTTTAAGAATGTTTTTGACCAGATGGGACCCCCTAAATATTCCAGGATTATTCAAAAGTTCTTAATTTAATTTTATCTGCAAAGTCTCTTTTGCCATGTAAGTTAACACATTTACATGATCTGGAGATAATTAAGTGGACCTCTTTGAAGGTCATTATTCTTTCTATTACAGTATTGAACATTGCAAAATGTTAACTACTACTAAAATAATAAATTTTAACTGATGCTATTACTTTTTCATTCTTCCAGCCTAATTTCTCTTTAGGGGATTTATGAATTTTGGACTTCTCATGCAAAATCAATGTGAAAATGTATGGGCACATATTTAAAAAAGCCTTATTGTTATAATGGTTAGAATATTGATATTGTGATTTCAGATAATTTGACAGAACATTTAGCTTAAGAATTTTATAATGGATGAGTTAATTATAATGGATGAGTTAACATATTATAGAATATATATTCTCTTTCCCTGCATATCTATCATTCTGTCACATTTATTGTGTATGTGTACAAATCCCTAATTTCTTTCTTTTTGTATGCTGCATGGTGGGATCACATTTCATTATCTTTCCATGTGAGCATCCCATTATTGCAGTACCATTTGTTGAATTTTTGGTTGGTTGTTTGTTTTGGGGGAAGGGCATAGACCAGGAATCAAACCCGGGTCTCCCGTGTGGCAGGCGAGATTTCTACCACTATACTACCCTTGCAACGCCCCCCCATTTCCTTTATTGAATGTCAGATTTTTCATCAATTTGTGGTGGGCCAACAAACTGTAATACTTAAGTGTTTTATAGCAATTTTCATAATCCAAAAAGTCTTGAGAGCCACCACAGTTACTGTACTGGGATATGGAATAAATATTTGATTTTTATTCAAGTTAATTGATTAAAATTATACACATCTAAACAATTCTGAAGAATTAACATTGATAGATCTTAATGTCAGATTGGAGAACCAATCACTGTGTCCTGTGACTATCAAACCATTGTGGTGACAGAAATGTCAAAATAATGTCCAAAGGTCTTACAGCTTATAGATATATTATTTCCAGAATTTTTGCCTGTACAAAAAAACTCAACATGTGCCAGGTATGACTAGTTATGAGTTTGATTACAAGGCTGTCAAATCTTTACATTTGGGAGAGCTCTTTCTTACTCAGATAGTAGTCATCAACTTCCAGGCCTTCATATGACCTTCACATCAATCTAGATGCTTATAATAATAACAACCTTGACTACACACCTGTAGTTATAATGCTTTATGACTTTTGTAGGAAAGCAAATGGAAACTATCTTTGCTTGAGCTTCTACCATGTACCTGTCATGGTGCTAGGCACTTTCACCTCACTCTCTTATTCAATCCTTCCAATATCCCATTAACTTCACTGGAACTAAAAATATGATTTTGTCTTAAAATATGTGTTTAAGCCCAAATATTGTATATATGCACACACTCAGGGTAAGTAAGAGGTCAACATTTAAAACGTTATGAATTCAAGCAAAATGAAGAACCTGGTATGCAGATGAAATTTCCCTTTTATGGTTTCAGGAGCAGATCCTAGGGAGTCCTTCTGCTCCCTCTCTCAAAGAGAGTCATCGACCTGAGAGCCAGACCTCATCCCACCTGAGCAGCAGTGTTACCAGCTCTCCCTCTCAGATGGATCATCATTTGGAGAGAATGGGTGAGTCCTTTGCCTGTACCAAGAAATTAGAACATATTCTTTCAGGAAATTCTTCATTATACAATAGAGAGTCAAAATGTATCAGGCTGGTGACATATCCTTGATATAATTGATTTTTGTAGTGGACATTTTTACTGTTGTGGCAATATGAGCAATGAAATGAATTTTGTAGTGTTAGACATTTGCTCTTTGGCATGCCTTCCTTTCCTCTATCTCTAAATCTCATGGGAACAAAATGATGGGATTTTTGTACAGTTTTGTGATAGCACAATCTTTTGATTTATGGCAGCTAGTTGGATAAAACAGACTTGCCACATTCACAGAATCCTTTCAATTAATGAACAATGAAGTATCCTTTAGGCAGTTGATGATCAAAGAGGATTAAAAAGTGAATCAACATACAATTTGCTACAATCTCAGTAATTTAAAGCTCAAAGTATATAACATGCTTTCCTACAATTATACTTTTATTGTCTGAGAACTTTTACACTGTGTATACTATTATAGAAATACTATAAATTTATTGGCATTGATATGGCATTTTGGAGACTTTATTCTAGCCATAAGTGTGGCACTAGCTAGCTATGAGATCTTGGGCATGTCACTTAAATACCATGAGCTTCTTTATGTATTATATGAAAGTAATTACTACTCTGCCTAAAGCACTGGATTTTTGTGATGTTAAATGAAATAAAATGTGGGAAAACAGTTCAAAAGTTTAAAGTGCTAAGGAAATGTGAGTGATAAAGCATTACTTTTCTATGTGTGGCTTTACCTTGGTTGCTTATCATCTCCTGCAGTTTGATCCTACTTAGGTAAACAGAAGAAAGTTGCTCCAGGTATATTCAACTATAACAAATTTTCATTTGGTCTATGATTATAAACCAATTGAGCTAGGCAAATTCTTCATTCATTTTTTTATACTTATACAATACAATGCCATATGTATCTGTTTACTTTAAGCAAAATGATTTCTGCTATTCTTTTAGTTTTACTATGGAGACTTTTATTATGGAAAATCTAAAGTTTACAGCAATTAAAAGTGATTGCTTCCAGCCACTCCACAAAAAATATTTCTGGGGGAGAGGAGGAATTTTGGGGATTGGGGAAGGTGTTACATTTTTGCATTTGTGCAGAGCATGATGAAAACAATTTCTTCACTGTGGAAATTTGTCAAAATCTCACTTAGCTATAAATATTATATATTGTTTATATATAATATTATATAAAGTTCAGTGGTTCTCAAATCTGGCTCCCAATTATAATCACCTTTGAAGATTTTACAAATCTATATGCCCAGGCCACAAACTCAGAGATTGATTCACTGGTTATCAGTGATTTCTTTCTTTATTCAATTTCTCCTCAGGAAGAGAAAAATGTGCAGCCAGGATTAAGAACCCTGAGCTAGAGCTTGAAGTTAATGGCTGTAAGGGAGTAAGTTTAATTCTTGGGTGAGGTGAATATATGTATTCTAGCTTCACTGGTTCCTTGGATTCAGATTACTTGGTCATTGCAGCATTGTGTGCAAGTTTTTGAAGGAGTATGAGTAAGAAAAAAAGCTATGGTTGGATCATCATTAATGGATTATCCAATCAAAACATAAATTCTTCTGATGGGAAAATCTTTGTATTGAGAAGGAGCTGAGAGAAGGATAGAGGGAGAGAGGAGTAGAAAGAGAGAGAGGGAAGAAAATTGTTTATTGAGTGCTGATTGAAAGCATAGCAAATAGGGAAATATATGCTGTGATAAATGTCATGAGTGACTGTGTTTTGTATACTTGGAAGTAAAATTAGATGTTTCTGAGATACGATAATGCTCTAGAAAAATATCTTGACAACCTAATGGATTACCAATTCCACTGTCAGCAATGTACCTCTATATGTCTGTTCAATAATTGTCCAAACTTGATAATGAGATTACCTATAAACACACAGAAAGGACTGATATATATTAACTTTAAAGTGACCATATTTTATTTGTAGAACTATAGTTTTAATAAAATATGACTAAGAAGAATGAAATGATGAACTATAAATTTAACATGCTTTTCTTCCCTCAAAATAAATGTTTTGTGAAGAAACATTTATAATAATTACCAGAAAATTATACTTTATTTATCTGCTAATTTTTCTATATATGAAATTTGCTGAAGTCTCTATAAAGTGAGTTAAATTTTAAACTCATGATCTATTAAATGATTAATTCTTTTTAGAAGCATTTTGGGGAATATATTTTTAATTATGGAGGTAAATAAATGATCAGCACATAAATTTTAAAAGAAAAAATATTTTAAATCATTTAAAGGAAATATGTTGACAATTATATACACTATATATATTAATTGCATTTTAAAATTGACACAATTATGCAGCTTGTTGATTTTTAAATAATATGATTATCAAACCAACAAAATCTTTCCACTGTCTCAGAGGACGCATAGACATTTATATTACTTTTTATTTGGTAGTCATTTATGTGATACCTTTCTGCCCTTTTGGGTGTTTTACATGACAAATTACTCCATTATACCTCTTATTTATAGTAATGACACCAAACAATAGAGAGTAACTTATTGTAGATCAGGATAATGGACCAACAATCAAAAAATTCCAAAGGGATAATAAAGGTAAAATTATTTTTGTTTATTTAATGTACATATAAAGATCAAATACTAACTCAATTAATGTCCAAAAGCTGTACATTGCATTCATAATTGACCTTAGCCATAATAGATCCATACTGGCTTTGGATAAAATTCTTTAGCTTACCTAAAGCTTATGCATTTGATGTTATAAACAGCATATGAACCAAATGTTTGTGTATGTGGTTGGAAACAATACCCTAAGCCTTTTTACTGTGCCGGGTCAGAGCTATCTGACTCTCATTGAATTATATGCACTTTAATAAGAATACTTAAAGCCCTGAATGACTCAGTTTGATGGTTCTTTGAAGAAACCAAGTTGCTGTCATGGGGAGAGATGTTTCCCTCTACCCTTGAAAGCTCTGTAAAACATAAGCTATTTTCTGGACATTTCAAATGAAAGCAAGTTAATCTATCAATTATTTACCTGACATAAAATACTGATATATATGACCTCAATCTTGTCTTTCATCTACTGAGATACATGTATCACATTTGTATGGTACTTAGTTCTTTCTTAGATTATATGTTTGACGAAGATAAGGAGAGTAGGAATTTCAAAGTGATGCTCTCCTGACATGAAACTGATTACAAGTTTGTTTTAAAGGTTGAAAAGGTAAGAGAGAAGGAAAATATATCAGCATGTGTTGTAGGCTATGCATTATGGCTATAATGATGAGTTAGAAAATAGCTCTAAGCTAAAGAACACAAGCTAAAATGAAACTTATCAGATCATTAAGTGTTCTGTTTCTACTTCACCATTGGGTAGATTTTTTTTCTATCTTGGCTAGAGATGCTCATATACATAGGAAAAAGATTCCATGAGCTGAAGAGTTGATGGAGAAATTTCTCTTTCTTACCTAGACTGAACTTGCTTCCTAGTTACCTAGAAAAGCATTTAGTATAATTTGGAATAATATAGTACTTTGATTTCATTGATCCTGTGGTTTGTTTTCCTTGCCAAGTGTTCAATCTTTTCTCAGCCAGACACTATATACCTTCTGGGGCTCTGAGATGCAAATGATTGCTTTCAGTATAGTTGTCTAAGTAGGTTCAGTATATTAACCTACACAAACACACTGGTAATGAAATTTTAGTTAAAGGCAAATAAATATGTCAAATAAATGATCAAATCAATGGGATGTTGGCATGTGGTTTAATAGACATTTCTGGGATTCTTTAGAGTAGAGCAATTGGGATTATCCCACCCTAGTTTATACATGTGGAAACAAAGGAAAAAGTAAGACCTTCTTTTGCCAGCCACCTGTCTCCTAAACTGTTAGCAGGAATAGGGCTTTTTGATATGTTGCCTGTTGCATTAAATATATTCATTTAAAACTTTCTATGTGCCCAAAACACACTGATGATCAAGTGTGGATTGCTATAGAAACAGTGGAATAATAAATGTATCACACAGCAGAAGACTTTAACCCACTGAAACATACTACATTTTAAATCAATCCATGTGTGAAAACTAATCATTTTGACACATTTTGCTTGTCAGAATCTAAACTATATCTCACCTAAAATAAAAGTATTTTATTTCTGCTTATGCACCCAGGGCTAATTTCAGATCAGGACAGGGTTTGCCCTATATATTGACACTATAATAATGCAAAGATTCTCCACTGAATCAGATGCTTCTCCTTTTATAACTGTTTCTGAGACACTCTTAAATACTATACAAAGTTTTTCATACCTAGTGGACTTTTTAATTATCTACATGTTTGGAAATGATTATGACCCTGATGAAGACAGAAAGTGTAGCTTCTGAAAGCTAGATTTTTTGTTATTCAGCACTTCTCAATGGAAATGAGGGAAACAATGAATGTACTTAACTGGAGATTGTCTTTGAGTTACCTTCATTTTTAAAACCTTTTATTTTGGAACAAATGAAGATTCACAAGAAGTTGCAAAAAGAACACAGAGAGCTGTCTTTCACCTAGTTTTTCCTAGCAGCAGTGTCTGATGTATCTTAGAACAATATCAAAATCAGAAAATTTACATTAGTTCAATCCACAAACTTCATTTATATTTCATTTGTTTTCCATGCATTCATGTGTCTGTGTGTATGCATTCATGATGTTCCATCACATTTGTAGATTTGTGTAATCACCACCACAATCAAGATATAGGACTGATCTCTCACCATAGGCATTTCTCTCAGGATATTCATTTATATTCTCACCCACCCCTTTCTGTCTCACCATCTCTAACCCCTGAGTACCACTCATCTGTTCTACATCTCTAAAATTCTGACATTCTGAGTATGGTATATAAACAGAATCATATAACATGTGACCTTTTGAAATTGGCTTTTTATTCACTCAGCATAATTGCTTTGATAGTCATTTGATTTTTTCCATATATTGATAACTGTCCCTTTGTATTGCTGAGTAGTATTCCATTGTATGATGTCTCACTGTTTCCCATTTTTTGAATATTATGAATAATGCTTCTATGAACATTTATGTGTGGATTTTTGTGTAGGATTAATTTATGTGTTTTCCATTTTCTGGGATTAACTTCCAAGAGTGAATGTGCTGGGTCTTCTGGTAACTTATAGTTTTATAATATGCTGTTTAGCTTTATATCACAGTGTAAAACTATTTTCCAGAGTGGCTGTATCATTTAATATTCCACCAGCAATATATGATTGATCTGGTTTCTCCACATCTTTGCTAACCTTTTGCATTGTCATTATTATTACTACTATTATTATTATTTATTTTCACTGCTTTCATATATGTGTATCTCATTGCTTTTTAAATTTACATTTTCCTTAAGGCTAGTGATGTTGGACATCTGTCTGTAAATCCTCTTCAGTGAAAAAAATGTCTTTGATTATTTTCTAATTGGATTGCTCATTTTTTTCTTAATGAATTTCCAGAGTTCTTTATATATTCCAGGTACAAGTCCTTTGTTAGATATGTGGTTTGCAAATATTTCCCGCACTTTGAAGTTTGTTCTTTTCTCTTCTTAAAAGGTTCTTATACAGAGCAAGAGTTTAATTTTAATGAAGTCACATTTTATCATTTTTTTCTTTTATGGTGCCTTTGATGTCAAGTCAAATCTCTTCACCTACTGCTAAATCCCAAAGATTTTCTCCTACTTTTTCTACAGATTTTATAGTTTTATGTTTTAGATTCATGCCCAAGACCTCAAGATTTAGGTTCATTTAGTTGTGTATGGATAGCCAATTTCCCCAGCACTATTTGTTGAAGACTATTCTTCCTCCATTGAATTACTTTTGCATCTTTGTTAAAAATCAATTGACTGTACTTCTGCAGGGCTGTTTCAGGGTTCTCTATTCTGGTTCCATATATCTATGTTACTATCCCTCTACTAGTACTGCAGTCTTGATTTTTGCAGCTACATAGTAAGCTTTAATATCAGAAACATTCCTCCTACATTATTTTTCTTTTTCAAAATCGTTGTACTTATTCTAGAGTCTGTGCCTTTCCATATATTTTAGAATAAGCTAATCTACATCTACAAAATCCTTGCTGGTATTTCAAATGAATTGCATTATACCTATAGATAAATTTGGGAAGAGTGACATGTTTACCATGTTGATTTTCTAATCAATGAACATGATATGTCTCTCCATTAGCTTAGATTTTCTTTCATTTTTTCATCAGGGATTTTTAGTTTTCACCATACAAATCCTGTACAAGTTTTGTTAGATTTATGCCTATTTAATTTTTGGGCAATTATATTTTTGTACTTTCAGTTTCAGTTTCCACACAAACCTTTTGTGGTCTGTTGTTAGTGTATAGAAATGCATTCGATTTTTTGTTGATATTTTATCCTTCTATCTTACTGAACTCACTTATTAGGTCAGGGAGGGTTATTTAAAATTTTAATTTAGCTACTCATGATTTTTGGAGTTTTCTACATGGATAATCATGGCATGCCATCTGCAAATAGACATTGTTTTATTTCTTGCTTTCTGAATTGTGTGTTTCTAATGACCCTTTCTGGAAATACAACGTTTAATGTTGAAAAAGAGTGATGAAAGTGTACATCCTTACCTTGTTCCTGGTCTTAGGGGGAAGTCATTCAGTTTTTGAACATTAAGTATGATGTTATCTGTAGGTTTTTTGTAGCTACTCTTTAATGATTTGGAATAATTTCCCTCTATAGCTAACTTCCTGAGGGTAGTTATCACAAATAAGTATTGGATTGTGTCAAATGAGTTTTATGCATATATTGAAACAATCATATGATTTTTATTTTTAAGCCTATTGATATGGTGAAGTACTTTGATTTTTCAATGTTCAAACGGTCTTGCATACCTGGAATAAATCACTCTCAGTCTTGGTGTATAATTCTTTTTATACATTATTGGATTCAATTTGCTATTTTTCTGGTGATAATTTTGCATCTATGCTCACATGTAATATCGGTCTGCACTTCTCTGTTTTACAATGTTTTTGTTTGTATTTGGTACCAGAGTATTACCAGCCTCGTAGAACAAATTGGAAAGTGTTCTCTCCCTCTATTTTCTGAAAGAAATTATGTAGAATTGGTATTCTTTTTCAAATATTTGGTAAAATAATTCAATGAAACAATCTGAGCAGGGATATTTCATTTTGGGGAGGTTATTTTTTAAATATTTGTATTAACAAATCACATAAATGCAGTCCATATATTGTGTACAATCAATGGCTCATACTATCATCACATAGTTGTGTATTTATCATTATGCTCACTTTTAGAAACTTTCATCACTCCAGAAAAACAAATAAAAAGAAAAAGGAAAACATTCATACATCCATACATTTACCTTCCCTCACATTGACCATTAGTATTTCAACTTACCCACATTATTTTACCCCTTAGTCTCTCAATTATTTATTTTTTGCCCATATTTTTTGCTCATCTATTCACACCCTAGGTAAAAGGAGCATCAGACACAAGGTTTTCACAATTGCACACATTGTAAAAGCTATATCATTATATAATCTTCTCCATGAATCAAGGCTACTGGAAAATAGCTCAACAGTTTCAGATACTTCACTCTAACCACTCCAATACACCATAAACTAAAAAGGGATATCTATATAATGCATAAGATAACCTCTCAACTCTGAAATCTCTCACTAGTGCATGAAACACTTGTGGAATCTTATATATTGCCTTAGGTGTTCTTTAGGATTGTGGGGAAGGTTCCTGGTTGGGGTTTGGAAAGTTATGATGGGTAGCAATGTCTAACTGAAGCTTGCATAAGAGCAACCTCCAGAGTAGCCTCTCGACTCTATTTGAACTCTTTCTGCCACTGATACTTCATTATTTACACTTATTTTCCTTCTTTTGGTTAGGATGGAATTGTTGCTCACATAGTGCCAGGGCCATATTCACCCCTGGGAATCATCTCCCATGTCACCAGGGAGACTTTAACCCTGGATGTCATGTCCCATGTAGGGGGGAGGGCAATGATTTCACTTACAGTGTTAGGCTTAGAGAGAGTGAGGCCACATCTGAGCAACAAAAGAGATCCTCCAGAAGTAAATCTTGGGCAAACCTATAGGTAGGCTAAGCTTCTCTGCTACTACATAAGCTTCACAAGAATAAGCCTCAAGATCAAGGACATCGCCTATTAATTTTGGTGTCCCTAAAGTTTGACACAGTATCAGGAGATTTCCAGATGGTAAAGTTTCATAATTCCATATTTTTTCTTCCATCTCTCAAGGTTCTTTGCCAATACTTTTTGATTATCTGCTTAATATATTCTAGGATGCATCCAGGCATTATATTAAGCTATAGAGGATTAAAGACCCTCTTTATTATTCTGGGGTCCCTGTGTTTCAATTGTTCAAATGACCTATATAGAAAGGTTGAGTTAGATTATGTGCTACAGAAAACTTAGGTTCCAGACTAAATACACCTTTCTTCCTTTGGTCTCAAAGAGTATGTGTAGTTCTAAAATATAGACATTGTCTCCTTTACCCCTGTGTTCTGAATTACTTTAAACCCAACCTTATTGGCTTCATTCTTATCTCTAAATATCAGGTTATATATATATGAAACAGCTTCTCAAAATCCAGAAATAGTAATTAACCCTCCAGACTTAATGTGTCTGCTATAAAAGCTTACAATCAAGAGGCAGGGCCAAGATGGCAGCTTAATGAGGTGTGAGATTTAGCTCGTCCTCCAGAGCAGCTAGTAAATAGCCAGGAACAGTACAGAACAACTTCTGCGGCCAAATCAGTGACCAGACACATAGTATACACCAATCTGGACAGGCTTGACTGGCTGTGAGCCCACCCAGAACCATGAGTTCCTCAAGCCATGGAGCCAGTGCCCCTCCCCCACAGGCTGCTTCCCAGAGGGGATAGGAAAGAGACTTTACTAGCAGCAGGAGATGAGCACAATCAAACTCCTATTCTGGAGTTAGTGAACAAATTCTGACTACTAAAAATAGGCCCCCAACTCAGATGAACCTTGAGTAAAAGCTGAGGTTGCTGGGTTTTGCCCTGGCACAGAGGTGGCAGGGCTGATGGAAAAAGAAAAAAGAAAAAAACACAGAGTTTTTTGGATTGATTAGCACACAATACTTGAAAGGGTCTGGGTGCAGAAGGAAAGGAGGGGGGACATAGGATCTGGAGATACACAAAGCAACATACCAACATAAGCTTCTGATTGGCAAACCTGAGGAATAGGAGTCCTGCTCTGAAAAGAATTTTTCTCTTTCTTTTTGGTGGCTGTGTTTCTATGGCTTGACTACTCTTTGGATACAGCTGCAGGGCTTCTCAGGCTCCAACTGCCCCAGGCATGGGCAGAATTAAGCTTGTTTGAGTGTTTGCCTGGACCCTGTGCCTTCCTCAGGAGAGCGGTGGGGCTCAACTCAGGTGGAATCTCTCCCTCAAGGAATTCAGACCCAAGGGTCTTGGAAAGTGAAGCAATTAAAGCCAGTCTACAAACTCTCCTCTGTCTCAACCACACCCCCAGGAATAAAAGTCTGCTGATGTTAAAGGTACCACATCACCTTATGCTGGTGGGACATGCAAGCAGAAAAGCACCACATACTGTGCAGGATAGGAAAAACACAGAATCCAGAGGCTTCATAGAATAAAAGCCTTTCAACCTGTTGGGTCTCAACCTCAGGGAAAACTGATGCAGGTGACTCTTTCTTCCTGACAGGAGGCCAGTTTGGTCTGGGAAAATCTGGCTGGAGTCTATAATACCCAAGTAGACCCTCTTAAGTGGAGAAAAAAGCACCATGCAGGCAGGGCAAGAAACAAGAAAACAAGGAATGAAAAATTCTGATCTGTTAAACAAAACATAAGCTAGAGGTCTAGAATAAAGTCATCCAGCAAGAAAATCATGGGTTAAAAAAAAGAAAACAATTTCCAGAATAAACTAATGAAGGAAATTAAATGCCTAGACACCAGCAAAAAATAATGAATCATACTAGGAAAATTGAAGAGATGGCCCAGTCAAAGGAACAAACCAACAATTCAAATGAGATACAGGAGTTGAAAAAATTTATCCAGAATGCTCGAGCAGGCATGAAAAACCTCATCAAAAATCAAATCAATGAATTGAGGGAGGATATAAAGAAGGCACTGAATGAACAAAAAGAAGAAATCAGAAGTCTGAAAGAACAAATCATAGAACTTATGAGAATGAATGGCACAGGGAATGAGATGAAAAAAACAATGGAAACCTACAATGTTAGATTTTTAGAGGCAGAAGATAGGATTAATGAACTGGAGGATGGGATATCTGAAATCTGACAAGAAAGAGAAAATATAGTGAAAAGAATGCAAAAATATGAGCATGGACTCAAGGAATTGATTGACAACATGAAGCACACGAATATATGTGTTGTGAGTGTCCCAGAAGGAGAAGAGAAAGGAAAAGGAGGAGAAAAACTAATGAAGGAAATTATCACTGAAAATTTCCCAGCTCTTATGAAAGACTTAAAATTACAGATCCAAGAAACGCAGCATACCCCAAACAGAATAGATCCAAATAGACGCACTCCAAGACACTTACTAATCAGAATGTCAGATGTCAAAGAGAAAGAGAGAATTTTGAAAGCATCAAGAGAAAAGCAATCCATCACATACAAGGGAATCTCAATAAGATTATGCTTAGATTTCTCAGCAGGAACTATGGAGGTGAGAAAATAGTGGAATGATATATTTAAATTAATGAAAGAGGAAAACTGCCAACCAAGAATTCTATATCCAGAAAAACTGTCCTTCAAAAATGTGGGGTAATTTAAAACATTTTCAGACAAAAAAATCACAGAGAGAATTTGTGACCAAGAGGCTGGCTCTGCAAGAAATACTAAAGGGAGCCCTAGACACAGATAGGAAAAGACAGAAGAGAGAGGTGTGGAGAAGAGTAAAGGTAAAAAGAATAAAAATTAGATATAACATATAAAACCCAAAAGGCAAATTGGTAGAAGAAAGTACTGCCCTTACAGTAATAACACTTAATGTTAATGCATTAAACTCCCCAAACAAAAGACATAGACTGGCAGAATGGATTACAAAACAGGATCCATCTATATGCTGCTACAGGAGGCGCATCTTAGACCCAAGGATAAACATAGGTTGAAAGTGAAAAGTTGGGAAAAGATATGTCATGCAAATATCAATCAGAAAAGAGCAAGGGTAGCTATATTAATATCCAACAAATTAGACTTCTAATGTGAAACAGTTAAAAGAGACAAAGAAGGAACTATGTATCAATAAAAGGAACAATTTAACAAGAAGACATAACAATCATAAATATTTATGCACTGAGCCAGAATGCTCCAAAATACATGAGGCAAACACTGAAAAGAGAAATAGACACATCTATGATAATAGTAAGGGACTTCAATATCCCACTCTTATCAATGGACAGAATGTCTAGACACAGGATCAATAAATAAATAGAAATTTTGAATAATACAATAAATGAGCTAGACATCAGACATTTATAGAACATTACATCCCACAACAGCAGGATAAACCTTTTCCCCAAGTGCTCATGTATTATTCTCAAAGATAGACCATATGCTGTGTCACAAAGCAATTCTCAATAAATTTAAAAAGATTAAATCATACAAAACACTTTCTCAGATTATAAAGGAATGAAATTGGAAATCAATAATAGGTTGAGTGCCAGGACATTCACAAATACATGGAGGCTCAACAACACACTCTTAAACAACTAGAGGGACAAGGAAGAAATTACAAGAGAAATCAGTAAACATCTCAAGGCAAATGAAAATGAAAACACTACATATCAAAATTTATGGAATGCAGCAAAGGCAGTACTAAGAGGAAAATTTATTGCCTTAAATGCCTATATCAAAGAAGAAGAAACCACAAAAATCAAGGAATTAACTGTCCAATTGGAAGAATTAGAGAAAGAACAGCAAACAAACCACAAAGCAAGCAAAAGCAAAGAAATAACAAAGATTAGAGCAGAAATAAATGAAATTGAGAACAGGAAAACAATTAAAAAAATGAGAAGTTGGTTCTATGAGAAAATCGATATGATTGATAGACCCTTAGTGGGGTTGGCAAAAAGAAGAGGAAAGAGGATGCAAATAAATAAAATCAGAAATGGAAGAGGAGACGTAACCACTGACCCCACAGAAATAAAGGAGGTAATGAGAGGATACTATAAACAATTTTATGTTAATAAGCTAGAAAACATAGATGAAATGGACAACTTCTTAGAAAGGCATGAACAACCAACATTGACTAGAGAAGAAAGACAACCTGAACAAACAATTCACAGGTAAAGAAATTGAATTAGTCATTAAGAAGCTTCAAAAAAAGAAAAGTCCAGGACTAGGTGGCTTCACATGTGAATTCTACCAAACATTCAAGAAAGAATTAATACCAAACCTGATCAAACTCTTCAAAAAAATTTAAGAGGAGGGAAGTCTAACTAATTCATTCTATGAAGCCCACATTACCCTCATACCAAAGTCACACAAAGACATTTCAAAAAAGGAAAACTACAGACCAATCTCTCTAATGAATATAGATGCAAAAATGCTCAACAAAATTCTTGCAAATTGAATCCACCAGCACATTAAAAGAATTATACACCATGACCAAGTAGGATTCATCCCAGGTATGCAAGGATGTTTCAACATAAGACAATCAATTAATGTAATACACCATATCAATAAATCAAAGCAGAAAAACCACATGGTCATCACAATTGATGCAGGAAAGGCATTTGACAAAATTCAACATCCTTTCCTGTTGAAAACACTTCAAAGGATAGGAATACATGGGAACTTCCTCGACATTATAAAAGGAATATATGAAAAACCCGCAGCTAACATCATCCTCATTGGGGAAAAATTGCAAACTTTCCCTCTGATCAGGAACAAGACAAGGATGTCCACTAACACAATTGTTATTCAACATTGTGTTAGAAGTTCTAGCCAGAACAATTAGACTAGAAAAAGAAATACAAGACATCAAAATTGGAAAGGAAGAAATAAAACTTTCACTGTTTGCAGATGATATGATACTATACATTGAAAACCCCAAAAAATCCACAGCAAAACTACTATAACTAATAAATGAGTACAGCAAAGTGGCAGGTTACAAGATCAACACTCAAAAATCTGTATTGTTTCTATACAATAGTAATGAACAATCTAAGGGAGAATCAAGAAAAAATTCCATTTTGAATTGCAACCAAAAGAATAAAATATTTAGGAATAAATTTAACTAAAGATACAAAAGATGTGTAGAAGAAAACTATAGGAAATTGCTAAAAGAGCTCACATAAGACCTAATAAATGGAAGGGCATATCGTGTTCATGTACTGGAAGGCTAAATATAGTTAAGATGCCAATTCTACATGAATTGATTTGCAGATTCAATGCAATAACAATTAAAATCCCAAAAACTTACTTTTCAGAAATAGAAACACCATTAACCAAATTGATCTGGAAGGGCAGCGTACTGTGAATAGCTAAAAATATCTTGAGAAAGAAAAATGAAGTTGGAGGTCTCACGTTACCTGACTTTAAGGCATATTACAAAGCTACAGTGGTCAAAACAGCATGGTACTGGCATAAAGATAGATATACTGACCAATGGAATCAAACAGAGTGTTCAGATGTACCTTCTTATCTATGGACAGTTGATCTTTCATAAGGCAGTCAAGCCAACTCACCTGGGACAGAACAGTCTCTTCAATAAATGGTGCCTAGAGAACTGGATAGCCACATGCAAAAGAAGGAAAGAGGATCCATATCTCACACCCTATGCAAAAATTAACTCAAAATGGATCAAAGACATAAACATTAAATCTAAGATCATAAAACTTTTAGAAGAAAATGTAGGGAAATATCTTATAAATCTCATAATAGGAAGCAGTTTCCTAGACCTTACACCCAAAGCATGAGCATTGTAGTAAGAAAGAAAGAAATGGGAACTCCTCAAAATTAAATACTTTTGTGCATCAAATAACTTTGTCAAGAAAGTAAAAAGACAACCTACACAATGGGAGACAATATTTGGAAACGATATATGAGATAAAGGCCTAGTATCCAGAATATATAAAGAGATTGTTCAACTCAACAACAAAAAGAGACAACCCAATTACAAAATGGGCAAAAGACATGAACAGACACTTCTCAGAAGCGGAAATAAAAATGGCCAAAAGGCACATGAAAATATGCTCAACTTCCCTGGCTATTAGGGAACTGTAAATCAAAACCACAGTGAGATATCATCTCACATCCACCAGAATGGCCATTATCAATAAAAGAGAAAACGACAAGTGCTGGAGAGGGTGTGGAGAAAGAGGTACATTTGTTCACTTTTGGTGGTATTGTCAAATGGTACAACCACTGTGGAAGGCAGTTTGGTGGTTCCTCAGGAAGCTAAATATAGAATTGCCATATGACCCAGCAATACCGTTGTTAGGTATCTACTCAGAGGACATGAGGGCAAGGACACAAACGGACATTTGCACACCAATGTTCATAGCAACATTATTTACTATTGTCAAAAAATGGAAACAGTCAAAATGCCCATCAACAGGCAAGTGGCTAAACAAACTGTGGTATATATACATGATGGAATATTATGCAGCTGTACAACAGACTAAAGTCATGAAGCACATAACATGGATGGACCTGGAGGACATTATGCTGAGTGAGATTAGTGAAACAAAGGGACAAATACTCTATGGTCGAACTGATATGAATTAAAATTAGTGAATGAACTTGGAGAATTTCAATTAAGAACAGAGACCATCAGGAGATAGAAATAGTGTAGATATTAGGTAATTGGAGCTGAAGGGATACTGACTGTGCAACAGGACTGATTGTGAAAATGCAGAAATAGATAGCACAATACTACCTAACTGTAATACAATAATATTAGAACACTGAGTGTAGCTGAATGTGAGAATGATTGAGGGAGGAGGCCTGGCTGCACAAGTGAAATCAGAAGGAAAGTTAGACAATAAAGACTGAGATGGTATAATCTAGGAATGCCTAGTGTGTAAAATGATAGTGACTAAATGTATAAATTTAAAAATGTTTTGGCATGAGGAAGAACAAAAGAATGTCAATACTGCAGGATGTAGAATATAGATGGCAATTCATATTTTAAAACTTTAACCTATGTGTGGGACCAAAGCAAAATGTTTATTTGGTACAAAATTTATATTTTGACTAGTGCATATCCTAATGTAACTTATGTGGACAGTTTAATTGAATGCCATAAGTACATGGAACCTTGTGTAGGGCATGAGGTTTAGTAGGTTTGTCCAGAGTGATGTCCTGATAAATTCCAGAAGGATTTGAACAGTGAATTAAATAGTATTTGCAAAATCCCATTGGGGGAATGGCAGTAAAGGTGGAAAATTCAACTTCCCCAAGTGGAGAATTCCTGATATTTTCACAAGCAGTGAGGACAACTAAAGCAATAGGCCAATCCCTCAATCTTGGGGTTTGCTCATGTGAAACAACCCCGCAAAGGATAGGCTAAATCTACTTAAAATTAGTCCTAAAAGTCTACCCCAGAGAACCTAGAACCTCTTTTGTTGCTCAGATGTGGCGTCTCCATCTCTTAGCCAACACAACAAGCAAACTCACTGCCCTCCCCTTCTCTACATGTGACATAACTCCCAGGGGTGTGGCCCTTCCTGGCAATGTGGGACAGAAATCCGAGAATGAGCTGGGGCTCAGTACCAAGGGATTGAGAAAACCTTCTTGACCAAAAAGGGGAGGAGCAAAATGAGACAAAAATAAAGTGTCAATGGCTGAGAGATTCCAAACAGAGTTGAGAGGCTATCCTAGAGCTTATTCTTATGCATTATATAGTTATCACCTTTTTAGTTAACGTGTAATGGAGAGGCTGAAAATGTAGAGCTATGTTCCAGTAGCCATGTTTCTTGAAGATGATTGTATAATGATATAGCTTTCTCAATGTGACTGTGTGATTGTGAAAACTTTGTGTCTGATATGCCTTTTATCTACCTTATTGACAGATGAGTAAAGCATATGGATTAAAAATAAATAAATAATAGGGGGAACAAATGTTAAAATAAATTTAGTAGATTGAAATGCTGGTGATCATTAAGGGAGATGGGGAGGGGTTACGGTATGTATGATTTTTTTCTTTTTATTTCTTTTTCTGGATCGATGCAAATGTTCTGAGATGTGATTGTGGTGATGAATATATAATTGTGTGATGATATTGTGAGTTATTGATTATATGCCAAAAATGGAATGATTATATAGTAAGAATGTTTGTGTTTGTATGTTGTTATGTTAAAAAAATAAATCATAAAAAAGCTTACAATCTATGCCCCTTTGTAAGCATTTTCTAAAGGAGGCCATACAATAATTGTTCTTTTCTTTCTGCCTTCTTTTGCCTCACCAAATGCCCCACAAGTCCATTCACACTGTTGCTTGCCTCACAACTTGGTTCATTTTTTGTAGCAGCACAATATTCGTTCATACATATACAGCATCGTTTGCTTATCTACTTCTCACTCAGTGCATCCTTCAGTCACCTGCATTCATCAGGGATCCTGTATAGTGACAAAAGTCCACAGTCCATCAACATTCTCAATTTTAGGTAATTTCACTGTTCCCAAGAGAAATAAATGCAATAAACACACCCTCACCAAATAGGAAATCTAAACCTCCTCTTAACTTTTGTTCTTCCCTTCATTAAACTCTACTGTTCTGTGGTAGTGCTGATATTTTCCTTTTACACATAGTCCATAGCATGCAATAGCAATTTCCCCTGTACCCTGGACTTAAGCGCTCATTGTACATGAATCACACCTTTGAAGTAGTTCTTGCAAGATTTATTTATATTTCTAATGTTAATCAGTGGGACACATAGGTCTATACAATCCCTTTCAATCTTGTTTCTCTTGAAGATGATAATATTATTTATAGACCTACTATAGAACTGCATTCACTTCTATCTATTCCCTTACATTGAAGTTCAACCTCATTAGCTAACAGTTCACCCATCTCTAGCTTCTATGTATCTCAATCTCCTCTATTATGTATTATATGCCTCTGATTTTACCTTTACCATGTTCATAAAAATGAAATCATACAGTACCTATCCTTTTGTGTCTGGCTTATTTCACTCAGTGTTATGTCCTCAAGGCTCATCCATCTTGTTATGTGCTTCAGGACATCATTTCATCTTACTGCTGCATAATATTCCATCATATGAATATACCACATTTTATTTATCCACTCATCTGTTGATGGGCATTTGGTTTTTTTTCATCTTTTGGTGATTGTGAATAATGCTGCTATGACCATCAGTGTGCAAATATCTGTTTGTGTCATTGTTTACAACTCTTCTGTGTATATACCAAGTAGTCCTATTGCTGGGTCATAGGGCAACTCAATATTTAGTTTTCTAAGGAAACACCAATCAGTCTGCTATACTGGCTGCACCATTACACATTCCCACCGGTAGTGCATAAGTGTCCCAATTTCTCCACATTCTCTCCAACATTTATAGTTTCCTGTTTGTTTAATAACAGCCATTCTTATAGGTGTGAGGTGGTATCTCACTGTCTTCAAAATAGGTTGTTGGAATTTTAATTGGTACTGTGCTGAATCTGTAGATCAATTTGGATAGAATTTGACATCTTAATTATATTTAGCCTTCCTATCCATGAGCAGGGAATGTCTTTCCACCTATTTAGATCTTTTTTGCATTCTTTTAGCAATGTTATGTAGTTTTCTGTGTATAAGTCCTTTATATCCCTAGTTAAGTTCATTCCTAAGTACTTGATTATTTTAGTTGCTATTTTGAATGGAATTTTTTCCTCAACTGACTCCTCAGTTAGGTCTCTGCTAGTGTATAGAAATGTTACTGATTTTTGCACATTAATTTTATATCCCACCACCTTGCTGAATTTCTTTATTAGCATGAGTAATTATTGTAGATTTTTCAGGATCTTCCAAGTATAGTATCATGTCATCTGCAAATAATGAAAATTTTACTTCTTCCTTTCCAATTTGGATGACTTTTATTTATTTGTCCTGCCTGATTGCTCCAGCTAGCACTTCTAGCACAATGTTGAATAATAGTGAATAATAGTGGTGATAGAGGGCATTCTTGTCTCATTCTTAATCTTAGGGGGGAAAGCTTTCAGCTTTTCTCCACTGAGTACAATGCTGGCTTTCAGTTTTTCATATATTTCCTTTATCATATTGAAGAAATTACCTTTGATTCTATCTTTTGGAGTGTTTTTATCACAGAATGATGTTGAATTTTGTCGAATGCTTTTTCAGCATCTATCGAGATGATCATGTGATTTTTCTGTTTCAATTTGATGATGTGTTGTATTACATTAGTTGATTTTCTTGTGTTGAAACATGTTTGTATTCCTGGTATAAACCCAACTTGGTCATGGTGTATAATTTTTTTAATGTGTCATTGTATTCGATTTACTAATATTTTGTTTGAGAATTTTGGCATCTATGTTCATTAGGGAGACTGGCCTGTAGTTTTACTTTCTTATAACATCTTTACCTGGTTTTGTTATTAAAATGATATTGGCTCCATAAAATCAGTTAGAGTTCCTTTTCCTCAATTTTTTGGAAATGTTTGAACAGGATTGGTGTTAGTTCTTTTTGGAATGTTTGATAAAATTTTCCTGTGAAGCCATCTGGCCCTGGGATTTTCTTTGTAGGAAGATTTTTGATGATTGATTGACTTTCCACTTGTGATTGGTGTGTTGAGATTTTTCTATTTTTTACTGAGTCAGGGTTGCTTGTTTCTGTATTTCCAGGAATTTGTCCATTTCAGCTAAGTTGTCTAGTTTGTTGGTGTGCTGGTTTGAAAGGAAGTATGTCCCCTAGAAAAGCCATGTTTTAATCAAAATCCCATTTCATAGAGGTAGAATAATCCCTATTCAATACTGTATGTTTGAAACTGTAATCAGATCATCTCCCTGGATTATGTGATTTAGTCAAGAGTGGTTGTTAAGCTGGATTAGGTGATGACATGTCTCCACCCATTTGGGTGGGTCTTGATTGGTTTATTGGAGTCCTATAAAAGAGGAAACATTTTGGAGAATGGGAGATTCAGAGAAAGCAGAGAAGAATGACATAGCCATGAGAAGCAGAGTTCACCAGCCAGCGACCTTTGGAGATGAAGAAGGAAAATGCCTCCCGGGGAGCTTCATGAAACAGGAAGCCAGGAGAAGAAGCTAGCAGATGATGCTGTGTTCACCATCTGCCCTTCCAAATGAGAAAGGATCCCAGAACGTGTTCACCATGTGCCTTTCCAGATGAAAGAGAAACTCTGTGTTCACCATGTGCCTTCTCACTTAAGAGAGAGAGACCCTGAACTTCATCAGCCTTCTTGAACTAAGGTATCTTTGCCTGGATGCCTTTGATTGGACATTTCTATAGATTTGCTTTAATTGGGACATTATCTCTGCCTTAGACTGTAAACTAGCAACTTATTAAATTCCCCTTTTTAAAAGCCATTCCATTTCTGGTATATTGCATTCCAGCAGCTAGCAAGCTAGAACAGTTGGCCTGTAGTTGTTCATAATATCCTCTTATGATTTCTTTTATTTCTTCAAAGTCTGTTGTAATGTACCCCTTCTTATTTCTGATTTTGTTTTTTTGCATCCTCTCTCTTTTTTTCTTTGTCACTCTTGCTACTGGCCTGTCAATTTTATTGATTTTCTCAAAGAACCCACTTTTTTGTTTAGGTGCTTTGTCTGGGAATTGAACCTGGGTCTTTTTCTTGGAAGATCCCATTTTTTTGTTTTATTGATTTTTCCTATTGTTCTTTTGTTCTTGTGTTCATTTATCTCTGCTTTAGTCCTTGTTATTTCTCTCCTTCTATTTGCTTTGGTGTTAGTGTGATCTTCATTCTCAAGTTCCTCCAGGTGATCAGTTAAGTCCTCAATTTTTGCTCTTGTTTTTTAGTATAAGCATTTAGAGCAATAAATTTCTCTCTCAGCACAGCCTTTGCCACATCCCATATGTTCTGATAAGTTTTATTGTCATTTTCATTCTTCTCCAGATAGCTACTGATTTCTTTAGCAATTTCTTCTTTGACTCACTGGTTATTTAAGATTGTATTATTTAATCTCCAAATATTTGTGAATGTTCTCATTCTTTGGTGGTTATTGAGATCCAGCTTCATTCTATTGTGATCAGAGAAAATGCTTCGAATAATTTCAATGTTTTTAAATTTATAAAGACTTGTTTTGTGCCCCATCATATGATCTATCTTGGAGAATGTTCCTTGAGCACTAGAGAAGAATATATATCCTTGTGTTTTGGGGTGCAGTGACCTATATGTGCCTATTAAGTCTAATTCATTCATCAAATTATTTAAGCTCTTTGTTTCCTTGTTGATCTTCTGGCTGGTTGTTCTATCTATAGAGGAGAGTGGTGTATTGAAGTCTCCTTCTATTATTGTAGAAATGTCTATCACTCCCTTCAGTTTTGCCAATGTCTGTCTCATGTACTTTGGAGCTCCTTGAATGGGAGCATGTACATTTATGATTGTTATATCTTCTTGGTGAATTGTCCCTTTAGTTAATATATAGTGTCCTTTTTGTCTCTTATGACATGTTTGAATTTAAAGTTTATTTTGTCCAATATTAGTATAGAGGGGATCACACACTACTTTCCTAAAACTCCCAAAAAGAACATACGTTTAAAGACAACTGAGAATGGCAAATAAATGTAAAGCTTGACTTTACCTTAAACAAGTACATTTTCTTAGACCTTACCCTTTACTGAAGGAGATCATTTGGGATAAATGTTTTTTGCATACACTTTCATATCTATCCCTGCACAATAAAAAATTCCTAAGAGAGATTTCTCACTGGTTCCAGGAAGGAAGCATTTTTGCATTTTGAGAATGTATTGAAAGACATTCTTCCTGTCCTACATTGACTTTCTAGTAATTTGTATTGTATTTCATATTCTGCCCGGTTTCCTTTTGTACCAATGTTGTGATGAAAAATAAAACATGAAATTATACACATATATACACGTAATTAGTACACATGCATATATAGTCATAATGTTTGTTTGTTTTTTAAATAGCTTAAAGAAATCCCCAGTGAAATTTTTGCTTCTCTCTAAACACAAATGGCATATTTAAAAAGGTTACTGTAAAAATTCTGATTTCATTTCTGAAATAAATATTTTATCAAATCCACTTCTTGCCATTAGCCCTACAGCATTCCTTTGAGTGGCATAACTACTCTACTACCCTAATGACGATGACATCTAGTTTAGTATGAATATAAATAGACAACATCTATGATGATGTTTCATATAACATGTAGACATTTAATTAAAAACATTTAATAAGAATACAAATCAGAGAAACACATGGCTTTAAGTTGCCTTTAGATAATTGCATCACAAAATATTCATTGAGTATGCTGTACAAAGATAACAAAAGCAAAAAAATAGAAAAAATGTTTTCCTCCCAAAATTATATCTCCTTGTCATGGTTAGGGACACGTGTCAACTTGGCCAAGTTGTGGTACCTGTTTATCTGATTGGGCAAGCGCTGGTCTGTCTGTTGCAATGAGGACATTTCATAGGATTAGGTCATGATCACGTCAGCTGCATCCACAGCTGATTCCATTTGTAATCAGCCAAAGGGGAGTGTCTTCTGCAATTAGTGATGCTAAATCTA
>PVIY010035165.1:0-26571 GCA_004026745.1 Myrmecophaga tridactyla
GGAGGTGCTGACCCTTCTCCCTTGGGCCCCATAATGTACAAACGTGATAGCCTGGGATCATTCCTCACTGGCCCCCCAGGGGCTCTTCTGGAAAAAGAGGTGCACAAGGCAGGAAACCCTGAAGCACAGGGGTGCCAGGCATGGGGCCATCTGCGGGAAACAGCTGTCCTCATGCCTGGAGCTCTGGTCCTACTGACAGCACTGGTCCCTGAGAATATCTAGCTGTCCTGATGGAGACACTTGAGGTCATCCCCATAGGAGCCCCTGGAGAAGAGCAGCCTCCTTCATTCCTGCCGGGTGAGCTGTGCCTCTCATTCCAGCTATAGCCCTGCTCCCCTTGCAGAACCCTAGCCTTGTCCTCTGGCCTCTATTCTGGGCTGTGGGGACCCTGGAGCTCAATTCGGGAGGGAAGTCCATCCCAGTAAAAACAACCTACCTGAGGCTGTGCTCTGATCGAGGTGACCCCATCCTGATGGAACTGCCCCCTGTTTATGACAAATATGCCGGGGCAGCAGGAGGGTAGCTGGAAGCAGGCCTGGAGAAGGAGAGTCCTCTGAAAGCCTCTGGGACCAAGAGAGGGCTTAGTCAGAACCAGGCCCAGGAGCCCAAGGTGAGTGATGGCCTCCAGGAACCTGGGCTGTTCTGGGGCCAACGGGGAGGCATCCGGGGAACAGAGAGCTGAGACAGTGGGACTGTCATCCTCAGCCGCCAGGGGTTTGACCTAAAAAAAAACAAATATGGAAACCACTTTAAAGCTCTCACTCAAACACATGATCCAAACCATCATTTAGTGAAGGCTCATATAAAAATACCTAGAGAGGGCAAGTCCCACGATCGAGGGTCTGACTTATTAAATTGTTAGTCCCTAATGTTTGCAAGAATGTCAGCAATTCTCCAGTTGGAGAAGATTAATATTTCCACATTTTCTCCAGTTCCTTCATGATATTTGCAAATACTTCTTCTATTTTCTTCCTAGATTACTCTGGGATTCATGAGGACTAACAGTAATCTGCAGAAACCTACAAGCTCTCACTCTCTGTTCAAGTTTCCATGTAATTATGGTGTTTGAACAAACTGACCATACAATTTAAATTAGGTAGTGTGCTACTCAAAATATAAATTTCGCACCAAATAAAAATCTCTTTCTGTTTTTTGGTTTCACACAAAAGTTGATGTTTTAAAACAGAGTCAGTATCATCCTTTAACCTTAGGCCTGATTAACCAGATCAGCCTCACATAAATGTCGAATTGAAATATTCCTGCAAAGGACAGGCTAAGCCTACTTAAAATTACACCTAAGAGTCACCCCCAGAGTAGCCTCTGTCGCTACGCCAACTTGGCAGGTAAACTCGTTGCCATGCCTGCTACGTGGGTCATGCCTCCCAGAGGTGTGAATTTCTCTGGCAAATGTGGGGCCAGATCCCAGGGAGGAGCCTGGCCCTAGCATCCTGGGATTGAGAAAACCTTCTGGACCAAAAAGATGATGAGAAATGAAACACAATACGGGTTCAGTGGCTGAGAGATTACAAATAACATCATTATATAGCTACCCATTTTTAGTTTTTCGTGTATTAAAATAGGTAGAAGGAAATACCTGAAACTGTTGAACTGTAATCCAGTATTCCTGATTCTGGAAGATGAGTGGATAACTACCTTTAGAGGTGTGAATGAGTGGGTTGGAAAAACTTGTTGTTGACCCTACCTTAATCCTGAGTATGGACAGATGAGTAAAATATGAGGACAAAAATAAATATATAATATAGAGGACAATGTGTATGGGATGTTTTGGGTGTTGTTTTTAATTTTTTTGTTCATTTTATGTTTATTCCTATTTTAATGTGTTTTTTTGAAATAGTAGTCATTGTTCAAAAATGGGTTGTGGTGATGAGTGCACAACTATATGATGATACTGTGAACCCTTGAAGGTACACTTTGGATTATTTGATGGTATGGAACTATATCTCACTAAGATTGAATTTAAAAAGAAAAAAAAAGGACTAGAAAGGCCTTTGGCTGTTTGCATCTGGGATCCGTGGAGTTTACACACTCTAGAAGGCAGTCCCTCTGCTTTCCATGAAACACAACCACATCACAGCAAGTGGCCCATGGCACATCCCTCCAAGTGCCCATGTTTACTTTACATCCTCCTGCTAGCTGGGGACATATTGCCATTTTCACATGGTAACTGGGAGTTCAGAGAGTTTGACAGAGGTTCCCGAAGGTACATGAAGAGTCGTGTGGGACAGAGGCAGCTTTCAGAATTGGGTCTTTGTGGTGCCAACCTCTCTGCACCCCGAGGTCACATACACGAGACAATTAGGGAGGAAATTTGATCTTCTAGGGTCACACATTTCTCAGTCTCCTCCAGCCCTCATAATCTTTTACTCTAAATGCCCGAAGCCCAGAGTGCGGGGTAGAAGCTGCTCCATGGGACCTGATGCCTAGAAATAGAGATTGGTCAAAAGGGATAAAGTGTCTTTCTGCTACTGGAAAGGTGCTTCCCTCTGGACACAGTGGGTAGAAGCCCACCCCCCTCCTCTCTTGAACACTCTTTGGGCTGAAATTGACCATGATAGGGAGCCCCAGCACTAAGATCATCTCAAAAGACCAGGATTACGCTTCCCTTCGGACACCCCCAGTAATTTTTTCTAGAGGCTGTCACCGTAGGGCACAGTTACTCTCTTCTGCTTCTTGCCAATGCTCCTCAGCAGCTCCCCCCTGGGGCCCCCCTGACCTATGAATCTCCACTAGACATGTCTTTCTTCCTCTGGTCTGTTCTCCACCCCACACCATGGCCAAGCAATGTTTCCAGAAGAGCATATTTGGAAGCCATCATCCTCACAGCAGACCCAGCTATAACAGCTAAGCCCATCCTGTGTTCTGGGACCTGCACCATAGCTCACAATAACCCCATCTCTGGTCCCTAGAACCTCAGGGTCTGAGGGACATGGAGAACCACCTGGGACGGAACCAACTGGCAGATCTCACACAGGTGCTGGTTGGCTCAGGGGACCTGAATGCTCCTCATATTGGGGACTGCAGGTAAGAATGAGTCTGAAGGAGGAGATGGATAAGCCAGGGAGGGAGGTGGAAGGGTGGGAGACAGAACAGGGTGGGGACAGGAATAGATGGGTAGCATTACAGGAAGGTGGAACTTGTATAATAATCAGACACAGAGGAGAGCACGCAGCACTGAAGGAACCAAGAAGCTGACATGGCCCAAGGGGGCCTTTGGGAAAGAACCCAAGGGATGGGCAGATGCAATGCTCAGTTTCTCATAATTGCTGTACCTACCACACTCCATCAGTGCCTAGGGGATGTGCACACTGTGTCCTCTCTAAGGCCCTTCATAGACCTACCACATTCCTTATCCCATATTTTATTTCCACATTCTTTTCTCTGCCCCACACCATGAGCTGTGGAGGTCCAGCTATCACATCTATTTGGTTCACAACAGTCCCTCTGTTCCCTAAAGTATGAAGTGATGCCTGAACAAAGCCAGTGCTCAAAATCATACATGAAATGTAACATAAAATGAACGCTGGTGCCCAGGTACAAGGACCTACCTTGAACTTGGACTGCATGGTCACATGGGGGCGCCCCTTATGGACCACAGGCACCTCCTGTGAGTTCTCTTTGGGGTTAAGAAGTAGAAGTATCCGAATCGTGGGTTTCTGTGATGGACCCAACATCCAGGAGCCTCTGAAGGGCATTCGGTTCTATGGAGAGGAAAGGGTAGCAAGTGACCTCGGACTAAGCCCCTGTCCAGGATGATCCCCAAGTGAGACCATCTTTAAAAGTAGTCTGAAAGCCTAGAACTAAACTAATTCAATTCTGGCAAGAGTGGTCTTGGGAAGCCACAGTTCTACATGCAGATTCCACAGTGCTGCTCATTTATAAGGGGAGAAAGAATCAGGAGGAGATACTTAAGGGCCTCCCATGATGTGCAGATTCTCTGCACAAGGCATCTCACTCCTGCCCTCACTACATGGAGGAAGATGCTGGAACAAGGAGGAAGAGTGAAATTCCAGGGGCACGTATGTTCCAACCCCCGTCTCTGGGCCATTGCACTTCATCAGCCCTTTCTCGCACTGGTCTCCAACTGTGGATCAGGCACAGTAACATGCTAACAGGTCATTCCCTCCTTGGCCTCCCAGGAAAGCCTCCCCCTTGCCATGACCCTCACCACCAGGTATGCAGTGTGACCTATGGGTCCCAGATAGGGAATCTCCGTGTAGCTGGGCTCACGGCAATGCTTGTTCTGGTCCTCACAGGTGCTGCCTGCTGAGGTGCCTTCGATGCCTGTTCCCACCTGGATGCCACAGATGGGCCCATCGAGGAGTCTTTCCTGTGGTGACAGGAGGAGTGGTCAGTCGAGAAAATTGAGGCTGTTGATCACCTACCACATCTTTGAGGTTCAGAGAGAGATTTGGACAGTGACCAAGCCCCATACATGTTCTAAAGTGTTACTCTGCTCCTCAGCTCAGGAGAAACTCTTAGCTTGCCTCCCTTTCCCTATGATGTTGATAAAACAAAGGTCCTAGTGGGGTTCCCTTGACCATATCCAAACAGCACCCGTTTCCTTAGAAACTGTTAATGGTCCACTCCAGGGTTCAGCAACTCAATCCACCTTCGTCTGGGAAGGGCATCTGTGATCTGAGAAAGGAGACATCCCCTCAGGATGACCTGGATACCACAACGAGCAAAACAGCATCCTCAATGTGGAGAGGGGTCCTGCCTAGCAGGAGAGGGGTGAGGAGGGAGGATGTCCCTAGCATTCGGCTCCTGATCCGCATCTGCAGAAACTTCAGGAAAGTACCCACCTAATGCTTGTTCAGCTTCTTCTTGCAATGGGTGATCCCCAGTGGTGCCAGGCTGGAGTTGGAGAGGAAGGCATGTCCAGAAGTGCCCAGCGGATCTGAGGAAACATGGAAGCATGGGCTACTTCAGGGAGCTGCACTGGAAGGTTCCCCTAGCCCAAGGTGACAATATCCCTGGCACATTGAATAAAAGGTAGCCCATAGTCTTCACCAAATGTCCATAAACTGAGACCCTACCACCCAAGGGACTGGGAAAGAGGTTGGGGACATCACACTCAGTAGAGCACAAAAAGATCGCTATCTCCTACATACACTCTGGGGTCCCCCCTTCCCTTTCTTGTACCCACTGTGAGTACAGAGCAGTGAGAGGGGACACATCATGCCTGAGGGGGCAGCCCAGGATGCACAGTCCACTTTGAATCTATGTCAACAGCCTCTAGGGCCAGGCAACCTATGGAAATCAACTCTCAGGAAAACCTGCATAAAATCCAATGTGGAGGGCGGGCCATAGTGGCTCAGCAGGCAGAGTTCTTGCCTGTCATACCAGGGACCCAGACTCAATTCCCAGTGCCTGCCTATGAAAAAAAAAATCTAATGTGGAGGACATGGTCTCCAAGCCTTGTTTGTGCCTAGAGTCCCACCATTCAATCAGACAACTTCCCTTATGCCTCCCCAGTTCCACCGTGCTTCCTTCCCAATGAACTTCATCTTCTAGAGTGTTCCTAAACTGCTTCTATTCTCTCTCAGTCGCACACGCATCCCTACAATTTTCACATGGGAGCTGTGTCTATGTGCAAAAAGGGGTTCGCCCAGGCCAGGAGTCCTCTGACTTTTGAGGAGAGTGGAAGACAGTGCATGGGGGTGGTTTATGGAGAAAAAGCAGCCCCTACACAACCCCCTTCTGGAATTATGAGGAGATGAGTCCAGAGAGGGAAGGACGTTTGGAGGTGGACGCGGATCACACCTTCATAAAGGAAGAGGTAGCTAAGCACAGTCCTGCAGTCTAAGTCGGTAGTTGACCTGAGATGTGTGTGTCTAGTGAGGGAGAGAGGAATTAGCACAGTTTTAGAAAAGACAATTGCCACCAGCCAGCCTAGTAAAAAAGGACAGTGAAGTTCACATCCTTCAAGGTGTGAATCAGAACTGGGCCACAAACCCTAGAACTGAGAAAATAACATATTTTAAATGCATCTTGTTAATTGGCCAGGCCTGGTCCAGCTGTATGGGTAGATGTAGGGACCCCGGCACCCACCCAGGGCCTGTTAGCACTTACCTGAAGGTGCGCATGTACTGGGTCTGGCCTCTTTCCAGGGACCCCAGGGGCTGGTATTCCACATGGAGGCAGGACCAGCCCTTTTACCTGGGCACGTGCTCCATGACCTGGGGTCTACACCGATGCTGCCATTTATCACTGCCAGGAGCCAGTTCTACTGTCTGCAGGAGAGGAAGGGAAGGGTTTCCTGGTGAGGGGCCCTGGGCAGAGACCACAGGGCATCAGGTGCTTCTTGAGCCCAGGGATCCTTGCCTAGTCCCAGTTCTTTGAGGCTGAAAGACCAAGGCTTGAGCCATACAGCATGGATGGCAGACATGTCCCTCATGGAGCGAAACAAGCCCTCGTCACATACATGGCTGCCCCCACCACAACCAAGTTCTAAGGAAAAGTGCAGGTGGCCAGGTCTAGGTTGATCTTGTAAAGGAGTTCACAGGATTCTTTGAAATTTCTCCTGTGAGCCCAGACCTCATGTCGGCCAGATCCCAGGTCCTGATCAAGAAAGTGCACCCCAAGTCCTGGGCACCATGGTGACTTCCTCCCTACAATTCCACCCATTCCCAGGGAGAGGGAGCTACTGCTCAACATGGTGGCACGAGGGAGGGTCTTGTACCTAAACGCTCCTTCAAATAATAAATCTGCACATTCTATAGCACTGAAAGCTCTGCCTGCACAGGGACCTCACACATGGGTGGCAAGACATGGTCTGGTTGAGTGTCTGTCACTCCCACTTGCTATGCCAACCCCTCACATGGGGTAGGAGGGACGGGATGTTCTCCCCGCCCTGGCTATGGTCAGCTCTGGGTTTTAAGAAGCTGGTACTTGGAGGCAATGAGGTAACAGTCCCTCTTAGAAGACTGAGGATTCAAGTCCCTTCAAGGTGTCCAGAAGCTTCTTCTTGGCCTGCAGGCACTGTGTGGATTGAAGGCTAAATAGCTGTTATTGTGGCAGATGTCTTTCCAGACCCTGTGTGAGGGGAGAATGTGAGGTTTTGTATAAGAAGTAGTAAGGGGCAGGTCTCCAGAGACGACACTCACGGTGAGTAGATCCGTTTCTCCTGACTTTCCATGTCCACATCACACTGGTCTGGAAGGCAGGGCTGTGGGAAAACCTGCTGCTGCCCGCCCAACCTGGTGGTCCCAATTGGCTCCTTCTTCAGCTTCCCATCTTCATGGAATCGCAGCCACATCTTCCACATCTCCTTAGGCCTTGGGAGGGGCAGATCCTCCTGTAGCAAATCAAACTCCACCCAAACTGCCCAGTCACCAGGCAGTGCCTTTTAAAAACAATCTGCATTGCCGTGACAATGGCTTGGTGAGGTCATCACCAGAATTACGAACTGATTGGACAGTGCAGTAAACCACGGTTTCAAGTGCAGGGAGACCTGCCCAGGGCCCCACAGGTGGAGAGCAAGACTAGAAACCAGGACTTTATGTCCAGGACACACTGCCACCTGGGGACGTGGAACTATCCACACTCGAACGCTCTGATTCTCAGCTGCCCCGCCTGTCAACAGGTGTAGATGTTTTCAGTCTCTGGTGCTTCAACACATAACTCTTCAAGTGAGACCTGAAGTACATGCATTGTGTCAGAAGTGGGCATATCCCTTATGTGCTCTGCTCATATCCCAGGTCCAAGGGGGGAAGGTCAGGCCCATCGGGGTGTTGGGAGCACGTGGTGGGCATCTTCCTGTTAAGGGCTGGAATCCAGACTGGGAGGGGCTTCTTTCCTGCCCACAATCCCTGCTAACAGGAGGATAGTCATGAATCTCTTCTCACTCAACTCCTACCTGCAGAGTACAGAACTCAGCAAGCTTCCAGACATCATCTCGGTACCTTCAGGTATCTTACAGTGTGTGTGTTGGGACACACCTAGTACCTGTAGGTAGCTGAGTGAGTTCAACCAGCCTCCAGGGCTCACACAGTGAGGTATGGAAGAAGCCATGATTTGAACGCAGGTGGCTGGACTTCAGATGGGTCCCAGGGATGGGCCTATGTCCTCATTCCCAAGTATTTGTCTGAAGTAGACCCAAGATGTGGGATCACCACACTCTGACTCTCTGGGGCCCTACATCTACTTCCTGATGTCTGGCATGGATGCTGAATGCTTTAACTGCAGTTTAATTCTGCCACTCTGTTTGCCTCTTGAAGGCCCAGTCCTGTTGAGGAAGTGTAACATAATTTTCTGAAAGTACACAGTATATGGCCCATGCCATCTGTGCTCCCTCAAAACAGTTTAGCAGGTGCTGTAGAAAATGCACCAGGCACGGGGAGAAGGACATATTTCTGCATCATAGTTTAAGCCCCTGGAGGAATCCACACAAATTGATGGTGTCCTCCTTTGGCCTCTCTCACATTAGAGCACAAACTAGTGATCTGGACAAAGGCATATACCAGCCCCCAGCCAGCAAACAACTTTTGCTCCTGAGAGCCTTTCCACATGACTTTTGGTGCTTTTCTACTGGACTTGAGTCCCTGTGCTACTTGTTGCTGACCTGGTGGTGATCCATGGTGAACGTGAAGTCTCCTTAACAGGGAGCCAGGATTAGAATGCATTTCCGGAAGTGGAGCTCTCATGGAACCCTGCTCCTTCCCTTCCTGTTTCTTCCCCAGTCTTACCAGCAGCCTGCCATGTGTCTGCCTCTTTCAGTGTACTGGTGGGAGAAAGGGGCACTCAGCCCTGTCACCCTGGTCTCCACGGGTCCCCTGTGGGTTCTTTCATCCCTGACGACTTGGTAGAATAAGGGGAAAGTGGGCTCTAGTTCAGTAGGGCCAGCACCTCCTTCTATAGGGATGGGTCACCAGGTAATAGTTTCAGGGATTTTGGATTTGTTAATCTTTTGTTCAGACTGTTGCACACCTTGTAATAGTTGGTTGACTTTGGTAGCTCACTTTGCTTTCTGGATTTCTCATGAATAAAAAGAGAACAATCATTTCCACTAACTCACTTCTGTTGTAAGGGACCAGGGACTTAAGTTTAAGAGCATGGTTTGCATTAAGTAATGTATTTTAAAACACTTGGAACGTATCCTGGGATTATTATTATTATTCTAATAATGAAACCTGACTCTAGCATCTGCCCTCTATGCTTTGCCCTAGTTCTGTCTTTGATGGATTACTTTGCTCTCCTCGATGCCTCCATACTCTGACAGCCCATACCCAAGCTCTGTGGTTCAGAGTGTGCATCACTCTTTGCAGTTCAGAAAGCAGAATGTACAGTTGCCGACCCTTTTGGCAAGACAAACACACAATCCTACGAAATCCGCTTGAACCTGTCTTCCTGTGCCTCCGCCATTTGCAAGTGTTACGGATTCTCTCTTGATCTCACAGAGGTTTTACAGGGTCAAGGTGATGCTAAATTCAGTATGGCTTGAACGCCCGGGAGCAGGGTGAGAACATCCACACCTGACCCAGGCGTGTGGCAGTCCCAGGGGTCCGAAGCCACCATATATGAGGAGCCTCGACACCGCCCCCACCGACTCGGTCTTTCCACAGTTGTGGTCACAGACCTTGAGAGGGAATCAGGCTGACACATCATTGCGAGGGGAGGAGGCAAAAACAGAAATTATATTCTTCAATTATGTGAAATGCTCGCGGTCTTCCTCCTTTGCCATGAAAACCAATCTTCTAGAGACCCACAGTTACAAACCGGGGCCTCCAAACCAGGCCGTCTGGCTCCCCGCGGACCATTCATCGACACTCTACTTTCTCTGTCTTGAACGATGAGCAGGAGCAGGATCGATTGATTGTTTTCCCTGTTAGGGGGAGCTGAGCGCCGATTGGTCAAGTGGAAGCCAGAAATGCGCATGCGCAAGGAGGAGTTGTAAAGGGCTAGAGGTGGTTCCGAGAGGAGGTTGTGTTATTTGTGCGCTGTGATGTTCCGGGGTGCTAGGCGCAGTCTAGAGGCCGCCCTTCCATCTGGAGCCCTGGGAGCGCCTGAACGGGCCCTGAGGGCCGGGAAGAGCTGATTTTCCCCGTCTGGTCACAAAGTCCCATTGGTGCTGCTCCTCGGCCCTGTCTCAGCCCTTTTCAGACCCGGCCGTGGACGCCCATGGAGGAGCTTCGTGAGCCTGTCTGTTCGTCTCCGCTCTCCCCATCCAGCCCGGGGTGGAAGCGGCTGTTTTTAACCTTTTTGCCTCTGAATTTCTCACATGGAGCATTTCTAAAAGAAATGTTGGGAGACTATACCTGCTGTGCAGAGAAAGCAGGGTTGGGATCTCGGTCCTGTGTCCCCACCCTTCCTGCCTTCTCTCTCTGCAGCTCCGAGGAGCCCCCAGGAACCCTCAGACTAAGAAGCTGGCGGTGCTGGGGAACTCTTGCCTTCCGGGTGATCTCCCTGGAAGTGGTCGTTGAAAATGCACTCAACCACCACCCAGCTGAGAGTTCAGGGTCTTGCCAGCATGTGCTCCGCTGGATCCAACCTAGGTATATAGAGTCAGGGGTGTTTTCATCTCTCATTGGGGGAAGGGCTTGGTGGTCAGTGCAAACATATATGAAGAGTTTTCCACCAGAGTAGCAATAAGGCCTTTGAAGAGAGCTGTTGGTTTTGAGGAGATGGATGAAGCTCCTGTGCCTGGGATTGGCCATACTATGTTTGTCCCTTGCCCTGACAGGGTTGCCTTACCAATCTGGACAGGGCAGAATGCAGAATGCATCTTTCATGGTCAAGCCTTTGATCCTGGCATAGACTTTTACCTCTGCCAGAAACTAACTGGGCCAATGCACCCTGCTTTGTGCTTTATGTTCTGCTCACTGTTTTCTCTGTGTCTTGATGCCATTCCTGAATGTTCCAGGCAAAAATACTCTTTCGACCCAGGTTTCACTTTCTGTTTTAATGGACACTCTCCATATACTTCAGCCAAACCACCCTTCTAAAAAAGAAAGTTAGAAAAACACACCAGCATTTGAATGAAGTTGGAGGCATTAGTAATTGCAGTAGGAGAATACACACCTGCAGAAGCAGTGGGTTGATCTCAGAAGGTATTAGAAATGTTTTTCCCTTAGGATTTGGGATTACAGTGGTTTAAGGGAGTGTTTAAGGAGCTGTTTGTTGAAATCAGACTTGATTAAGAGTGGTAGATATACCCCTATGCTTTCTTCCTCCACCCTCATGTTTCCACACGGACTTTGTCTGATTTTGATGTCCTGCAACACGACTCCTATCTCCTAGCAGCACAGCCCCCAAAGTCAGGGGCTGTTTTTCTCTTTCTCAGCACTATCTCTGTGCTGTGTTGCAACAGATGCCTTCTGGAAAAGGCTTTCCAAATAGACAGAACTGAAAGAACATATGGGAGAAATCTTGGCATGGGCAGTAGTCAGGACAGAGTGGCTTTACTGGACGGCAGCAGTATCCTGCCCTGTGGACACTTGAGGAGGAGTGCCGTGCTGTCCTTAGTTCAATTGTTAGAGCAACAGAGGGAATCAATTCAACATTGAAAGTAATGTGTGGCTCTGCCTAGGTAAATGGTGTATATATGTCCATCCATGTCTGCAGTGGAGCTGTCCTTCATATATCTTGAGTGTCATGCACCCACCAAGCTATCAGCACAGTAGGTCCCCGAGCCTCAAAGGTGTCCGATATTCATGCAATGGGTGACCCTTACTTTCTCTTTGAAGAAATTCTGTGTTGGGTTTACTTAGTGCCAGTGATTTGTGCCCATTCTAAAAGAAAGAGGATTCACTTTACTAGAAGTTTTCAGACATGTTCGAGAATGGAGTCCATGCGGAGGGAGAGGAGAGGGCGTGAAAAGAACTGTACAAATCAGTCTCCCAGCCCATGGGTCTCCTGGATCCCTATCTCATAATTGGTCTGATCCAAGGACTCTTGGTGAAGTTAAAATCCCCAAACAGATTTCATTTCCTTTCTATTTCCTGAAAGGATATTTTACATGGTTTTGAGCTCCTGGGTGGAGGATAAACTTTTCATCTCTGTTCCTATCACAGTCCACATGGAGATTTGTACCTTTAGAGGGAATTTATTAAAGTTGGTTCCTCAGATGTTGTTTCAGTCACAGGTTGATGATGTTTCTTCATTTCCATATTCTAGGCTCATCTAAAGCTGCATTTCTCCATCTTAATGAGGAGGAAATGTTTTCCTGAAGAATATCTGGAGTCTAGGGAAGCCCGTAGTGTGTGTCTCTTGAGTTCCTCAACCTTGGGGAGACCTCAGTGTGTTCCCAGAATGTGCCATGATGGTTCCTTTATCATGGTGCATGGGCCTCTGCCTGTGATTCTGCTCACAGAATCACAGGGCATTAAAGGAGCAAACTGTAAAGCCCGGTACACTTGTCAGTGTTAGGCACTGCCTATGCTTGACCTCGGACTGTCAGCCCCAGACCTTCACTATGAGCAAGGACACCCACCCATGCGTAGCTGAGGGCTCTGTGTTCTCTGCTTCTGTGCTGTGATGGATGGTCAAGTTCATGCTGAGCTATGACAGGAAGTAGACAGGGACTGCAGAGAAGCATAGGTGGTGTCTACACTGCATGGAGCACGGAAATGTGATTGCAGGCATGATGTTGCTTCTGTGTAATGGTGCAGGTCAGGTCCCAGAGGGGTTAATTTTCAAGGGTAACCATGTCCTGAAAAGCTGCTTATTTTATTGGACTTGAATCACCAGTTACCCTTCCCCTTTCTTTACCTGCTCTTTGGTTGAGTCTTGGTTCATTTCTTTGTGTTAATTTTTGATCTTATGATCAGTATTTAGGATGTAGAATCTTCTTGTTCCCACTGTGCTGAGAGGTCTTGCAGCCTTCACCTTCCCACACGTGGGCTTGTGCTTCAGGCAGGTACAGACTGGGGGTGATGCTGTGGGAAGGAAAAGTCTACCTTCTTGTCCTTCTTGAGAAGTGTACATAGTTCATTTTGCACAGATTAAGTCGACGCTGTATATTATATATTTTTTAAAAATCTATCCCTGTGGTAGTTATGAATCCTTTCTCTTCCAAGAGATTCCAATAGAGTATTGCAGTGAATTTCGAGATGGGGAAATGATGAGCATCAGTTCAGAGAGGGCTTCACAGAGTGGAGATAAGGCTGGGAAAGTTTTGGGAGGTGAGGACAGGACAGTGTTTCTCCTGTGCAATTTTGTTGAACCCCTTCACTAATGTGTGCCCTCTGTGACAATGTTGGTGAGCACTGAGGACATCCCACAGTGCAACTGGGTGGAAGCCTAGGCAGTTAGTCTTTTTTTTTTTAATTTGCATATGGGCAGGAGGCACCAGGGATCAAACTCCAGACCTCCAGCACAGCAGGTTGGAGCTCTGCCTGCTGAGCCACGGCAGCCGCCCTAGGCAGTTAGTCTTAGAGCCCCAGGGCCTAAGAACCCTCTAAGGGGGCACTTGGAGTCGAGGGAGGTGCAGACATGTGACCCAGGACTGTGAGGGAGGATGTCACTGAAAGAAGACTGGGTCCTGAGCACATTCTCCTCCAGTTTGTCCCATTGACAGAACAATAAATGGCAGCTCGGAGAGATGGGATGACTCCAACAAGGTGACCAGCATGCTGAGACAGAACCTGAATCTTAAACCATGCATCCTGCCCCCAATCCTGACTCCCTCTAACCTCTCCTCCACTGTGCTCATTGCCACTCCTGGCTGTTGGGTGGGATATAAAGCTCTATGTTCATGGACGGCAGGAGGTGCTGACTCTTTCGCTCTGTATGCCTATAATATACAAGTGCAGGAGCATGGATCCCTTCCTCATGGGCCCACCCCCATAAAGTCTAGTAAAGAAATTATGAAAACAGTTCTAAAAAAAAACACGACTACTGCATGTTCCTGAAAAACTGGTTGCGAGTAAAAGTCTTACAAGGTAAGAAGAGGGCAATCTTCCTCTTCCTCAATTTCACTGAAACTTTTCCCTGGTTCTCTACCTTCTGGCACGTTGCTCAAAAAAGATTGTGAGTGGGTTCAGTTCCTGGCACCTGTCCATGTGAAAACAGAAAAATGACCATGATAACTTGTTGATGTGAAAGTTGATGCTGGACTTCAGGAGAGAGAGAAGTGGTCTTAGCCCACCTCCTAGAGCCCAGGTCCTAAGGACCCTCTAGGAGGGCAGCTACAAGCCAGGGAGGTGCAGACATGTGGGCCTGGGCTGGGAGTGAGGACAGCCTCAAAGAGGATTTGGGTCTTCTATGTCGTCTCCACCATGTCACAGGTGGAGAAAGTTTCTCCTATTGCAGTAGAAGATATGGGGGCTTAGAGAGATGGGGTGACTCCACCAAGGTGTCCAGTGTGCAGGTGCTGTGACTGGATCTTAAATCTCTGGTCCTACTCCCAGGCATGATTTCCTCTAGCCTGTCCTCCACTGTGGTGCCCTTACCCATGCCTGCCTGTTGGGTGAGCTTCAAAGCTCTGTGGTTGTGGTTGCAGGAGGTGCTGATTCTTCCTACTTGGGGTCCCAGAATATACACACACAATGGTTTGCGATCCTTCCTCGTATGCCTAACAGATGCTCAGGTGGAAAAGCAGGTGGAAGAGGCAGGAAGCCCAGAAGCACATGGGTGCGAGGCACAGGGCCACTGGAGGTGACCAGCTGCCCTCATGCTCAGAGCACTGATCTTTAAAGGGGAATGAATGCAGTGAAGGCCCAGGGGAGACAGTGAAGGGCTCAGCTGGCAGCAGCATGACAATCCCTGAGACTCAGGGACAACTTGGGCAGGACCAGCCCCAGAACCCAAGCTCAGGTCCTGCCCTAGGAGCCGGGTGTGTGGCAGGGCCCACTGGCAGAGTTCAGTGAACAGCAGCTGTCAGAGAGGTTTCCATCCACAAGGAATGCTCTGGCATTTGAATCAGAAAAAAATCATTTGATAGCTTCGATTTCTGTGAACCTCTCACTGAAAGTGTGGAAGCAGATTTTTTCTTTTTTACAGATTTTCAGCATTAGCCTGCAACCAGCAAGTGTCTTGGAACTGGCTGGTGTGCTGTCCACTACGATCTCCTGCCAGCTCCTTACCAATGTACTTTCTACCCTCAAAACAACTGTCAATGCAGTGAGAACATCCCCACCATGTACACAAATAAGGAACAGCCAAAGCAAAAACTCTTGATGCCCTTGAGGTGGCTCAGCTCACAAGGACACAGCCAGCCTCGGGGTCTCTGTGTCTGCTGTCAATATCTGCCACTACTGTCCCAGCCCCTCCTCACTGAATTAGGACCCCCATGCATTCCTCCCAGTCTGGCTTGTAGCGGGTGCCGCTGTGTCCCGGTTAACCAGAGCCAGTTAATAGATCAACCTGAAACAGAAGGGGAGAATAGTGAAAATGTCACTCGTGCTCCCAGCATCCTGTGTGTGCAGCAACAGACAAGAGCATTGCCTGAAGTTTGCATTATTATTATTATTTTTTGTAAAAGACTATATATTATCTATTATGCTACTTCATAATTGTTAGGTTTAGAGCAGCTCATGTAGAAAGAATGAGTTTATTGACTCTCTCAAATTGCACACAGTTGTGGAGAAAACCTACATTCTCAGAGTCTGTGGGGACCTGCTCCCGGCTGAGGCCCACAGCCTCCCCTCCCTTCTCAGACTCAGTCCCTGAGTACAGCTCAAGTATACGCCTTTGCCAACATAATGTATATGATAGTCTATCCTCATCTCAACTGTACAATGAGAATCCATTGCCCCCTGCCCTTGGACCTTTAGGTTTGGCATAATGCCTTAGTTACATTCAGTGGGAACATATTATAATGTTACTGTTGACTGTAGACCCTGGTTTCCATTAATGGTAATTTTTCTTTCATATCATCTATTTTCAGTGCCCTGCAATGTTGACATTGATTTGTTCTCCTTCGGGCAATAATGACACACCCTGAAGTCTCGAGTTCATTTATGTATAATGTCCTTCATTGGTAAACAGTGGACACACAGTCCATACTTCAAACTAAAGCTAAGTTCCAAGACTTTCTGAGATTAGAGCAAATAAATAAATAAATAAATAAATAAATAAATAAATAAATAAATAAATAAATAAATAAAAGAATAATGTTATAAGTTTACAAGAAGTCTAAATCAGGGTGGACAAAATAAGTTGCCCCATTTGCCTGCCCTACCATTTTGGAGCAACCTGAAGCCTACAACCTCAAAAACAAGCACCAGTCACTACTGTCAGGTCATTGGAGAAAGGAATGGCAGAGAAAACATATGTGTAAAGGGCCCTGGTGCCCACTTCCTGCTACCAGGATCTTAACCAGGTGCTTCTAGCATATGCCTCTACTTCCCAGCCCCCCTTTACATCCAAACCACTCAGCCTGAAGGTGCTTCAAGGGAGCAGGGAACTACCAAGTCAGCACAGTCTCTGTGACATTCCTTGGAGATGTTTCCATAACTGTCTGTGGCTGCCCCCTCTCCATTCTTGTAGACTTTGAGGCTACTCTGTCCCATCTAAACCCCGATCTGTTGTTCCATGAGACACTTTAGACCACACAAATCGTTAATATTGTGAGGCTTGCCAGTCACCCCTTCTCTGTACCTTTTTCCCAGCCTCTTCCCTTTGTACTTGGAAGGCTCAAAGGAACTCAGCCTGTTCTACTCTCTCCTAACTCAGAAACTTGCATCCTAAGCCATGACATTTTATCCCAATTTCATGCATTCATTAAATGTCAACCTAGAGGCCAGATTGACATTTATCATTGTTCTCTTTGTCTCTCATAATGCTTGTAACTCATACCCATACCCTCTCAGACGTGCAAAGATGTCAACCCTAACGTCCCCAGTTTGATGGCCTTCTGTCTGTTCCCTCTAAACTGTTGGCCCTTGATGTTACCAATATCAGAGTATTCTCCAGTGCTCCCCTATCAAAATACAAGTCAAAACTAGTAAACCGTGAAAAAGCTCCCACCCAGCAATATTGAATGAGTATTAAAGAACTTGGCTTTTCTAGGGTAAACAACATATTCAAACTGGCATGATTATGGAAACACAAGGGTCTCCTAACATCTGGGTAACCTGTGAATAACAGAAACTGGATTGTTAGGTTGCTAACTTACCTCCTGTTGCCAAATGCAGTAGCAATAGTAAAGACAGCCCCCACTTGGGGCTATGTAGAGGGCCATATGGACTCATAGTGTTACCAGAAGTGCATATATTTCCAATGATGAGATTCCTACACTACCATACTCACTGGGGCTAGGCAAACCTCAAAGAACTACCCCCAAAATACTAGTGAGGTTGGTGGGCGTGAAGATCCAGTTTCCTCTATGAGCACTGTGGCCATCATCAGAGGTGAAGTTTGCGAGTGAGTCCAGAGGTGTACTTTGGAACTTTCTTTCAAAGATAAGACAAAGATGTTCAAACAAAATTTTGTTCAGGGAGAAACAGAACCACCTGGGCAGCATTTCAAAAGAGAGAGAAATGGCTTCCCTGACCTTACATCTTAATAAGGCTGCAGGCATCAGAAGTAGACTGCTTTTCAAGGTCCCAGACATGGACTGAGTATATTTAAAATTCTTTTGTCCAGTTCCATAACTAACTAGTTTAACTAATGCATAATCTTCCTCCCAGAGAGCAAAAAGATCCTTGTTGACATTGCTATCTTGTCCTAGCTGTGCTGGCTGTTACAATACTGATACAGGTCCTATTAAATTTGTTATTCTGTATCTGTTCTCCTTGCTGCCCTTGTCCACCTACTACACTTTGTAATGAATAGCTTCGCCTCAACCCATCTGATTCTTTTCCTCTTCCTAATGCTTTCTCCTTTTGTTTCAAACACTGGTCTAATAATTCCATCATTCAAATATCTCAAAAGTGGCTACTGGAGAAAACTTGACAAAATGATTGCTCGTTTACACCACCCTCAAGCTTCTGTCCCAATGCTGACAGGAATTCCACTAGCCAACTTTAACCCTTGGCCCTAAACCCTCCTGTCTAACAAACTTGGAGCTGCAGCCAAAGAGTTCATGCCAGAGAGCTCTTCCTACATCAGCAAATCCCTGCTTACAAATCAATATCACCACTGATAAAACTTATCAGAAACCAATGAATTCTTTAGCAACAGGTCGCTTGAAGAAGTTTTTGCCTTCGCAGTGTTGTCAAGCGAAGCGTTGTCCTTGAGAAGGACTGCCCTTTCCCCCATTTCCAAGTGGACATCATGTAACCTCACCTTGAATCCCCCTTATGACCTCTTCCCGCTTGAAGTTTCCAATCAAAATGTCACTGTTTGTCTGCTGGCTAATTATGTCTTTCTCTGCACCTCCACCCAAAGAGCCCTTGCCTTCCATTGTCTCAAGAATATACTTTTTATAGAGAAGTGCACAGTCAGACACTTAACGTACCCCAATTTAACCTTCACCAGAGCCATATGAGCTCATGGTGAGCTATCAGACTCAAACTTGCTGGAATAGGGACTCCAGTTGGAATGACTGTCCCATAGGCTGGATTCACTTGCTGTAGACCTACCATTGGCAACCTAACCACCACCCTTGAAAAATTGTGTCGGAAACTCTGGAAGCTCCCAAAGGCTTACAAGTTCCTCCTAATTCCCTTGCTAATGTACTTTTGTATAACAGGCTCACCTAGACTCTTTGATAGCTGAAGAAAAAGATCTATGCGCGGTCACCAACACTTGCTGTTGTACTTGGGTTAACACTCCTGGATTGCTTGAGACAAACTCTCAAGAAATCTTCAGGGAGGCCAAACATTTGCACAATTTGATCCCATGTCCAGGTGATCTTTGTGAGTCCACTAAGGGCTTCTGCCTACGGAAACCTCGTGGTCTTTGTAATCTCCCCAAAATTATGTTTGTGCTTCTGTTCTGCTATGTCCCAGTCATCTGCAACAGTAGAAAGCCCCTGGACGTCTTTTGTTTCACCTGTGTTCCTAAGTTAACAAATCGACAAGATAACCCCCTTGATCTTTGGGGAGTCCCAAGACTCCCAAGGCCAAAAAGAGGGGACATGAAAATGAAATGGTTGATGGGTATACCAGTCATCTTGAGTTGATTGAGCTTCCACTTTACCCAGAAGACTCTGAAGAAAAGATAGAAGCCAACCAAGCTAAGTTGACACATCAGTGATCCTGTGCGGTGGGTTTGGAGGCCTCTTTGCCTGTGAAGAGGGAAAATATGTAAGCAAGTCAGTTATAAGGGTCTGAAACCCTTTCAGATGCTTGTAAGAATGGAGCAGATGGGTAAGGTGATGTTGTTGGGAGCCAGATCTCTCACTGAGAGAGGACGTATTCAAATGTGGAAAGAGAAAAGGCAGGAAAGAACCATGGAGCCAAAAGAACTGGGAGGATTGGAAGGAAATCAGGATATATGTATACATATATCTAGGGGAGATATATGTACACATACATAGAAATACCCAAACCATTTTCATACACATATACGTCCACATACACACAGATCATACTGCTTATGTATGTGTGGGTGTGCACACATGGTATATTTCACGCGCTCTCTAAGTGAAAACTGGCCAAGACATCTCAGTGGCAAGAAGCACAACCAGTGACCAGACTATAGTCTCTAAAATAATTCCACAATTATATAATGGGGACTCTTATAGGGGAGGGAGAATCCATGTCTGTGGCATATAGAAACATGATAACCTTGGAACATTTTCCCAGGGAGACAGTAAAAAAAATATTTTAAAAATCCCTCAGAAAACTAAGGGGGCAATAGAAGCTGATCAACTCAAAGGTGGGTACTAATAGCTACAGCTGGGACAATTAGAATTCAGAGATAGTGACTGATGATTAATGGACAATAAATAAATTAACAATAAATAAATGAATGAATGAATGAATAAATAAATAAATAAATAAATAAATACATGAGATGTATGATGACTCCAGCTAAAAGGAGAACATGAAAGCAGAACTGGTAATTGTGGAAGACTTGCTGGTGTTGGAAAATTGTCACATTTGCTCTTGTGCTAGTATAGATGGAAAAGGCAAGACTCATCCATGAGAGTGAAACATTGGGAAATGCAGGGGAAGTTTTATTGAGGAGCCGGCTATTTGCATACTCTTCAAGTGTATCCTCCAAGTACTTATTAGATGAATGGACCATGGGAAACTCTCTAGATTGCAAAATTCGGATAAAGTCCGCATCAGGTAATCAAAATACAACTTCGGTGAGGGACGGATGGACATTATCATGCCTTCAAGTGGGTAACACAGAAAATGACAGATAGTCATGAAGTTTTTTGACTGAGAATTCAAAAGATTTCATGAATAAGAAAATGCAAGTATGAGTGAACATATGATAAACCTAAAATTTGTAACATTCTTTGTAAAACTGGGACGTTCCGTGTGTATTCTCAGATAAACTGGTGGTAATTCTTCAACATAAAGAAAGCAAAAGGGACTTTGTGTTTAAAAGTAGACCAGAACCTTTCTTGTAGGTGAAAAAAGTAATTTTGAATCATTTGACGAAATTGTACAACAAAGAGTAGAGGAAATAAAGCCATTGTATGCAAGTACTTATATGGATGTCATTAATTGTCATGTCCTGGTGCATGAGGATATCTTAATTCTTAGCAAAAACATGCAGAAAGTGTTAAGGGCAAATGCCAAATTATATGGAACCTAACTTTAAAGAGTAAAAAAAAAATGTTACTGAGATATTATATATGTTTGTGTAAGTCTGTGTACATGTATGTATATGGGTGTATGTCCATGTCGATCTGTGTGTGTATATATCCAAAGAAAAATAGAGAGCCAGAGAAAGTGAGAGATTTTAGGTGCACATGCAGAAAAGCAAATGTCAATCCTGTTAGAATCAGGTGATCTATGGATGCCCCTTAGGCCACCTCCATCCATTGGCAATCGTAAATAATGCTGCCATAAAGATCAGTGAGTAAATGCCATAAAGATCAGTGAGTAAATAACTACATATATATACAGTAATGGAATTGCATGATCATTTGGCGATCCTATGTTTAGCCTCTTGTGGAACAGCCACACTGCCCTCCAGAGATGCTGCACCAAGGTACATCCCTACCAACATTGAATACTTATACCTCTCTCTCCACATCTTCTCCAGTACTTGTATCTTCCTGTTTATTTCTTAAACACTTTCATTCCCACACTATGCAACCCATACTAATTGTACAATCAGTAGCTCCTGGTTTGATGGCATAGTTATTCATTCACTACCAAAATCTCAATGAGAATATTTCCATTTCTTCCACAAAGAAGAAGAAAAGAAGAAGAGAAAAAATTCCAAATTCCTCCCTATGTCCCCTCTTATTGAAATTTAACTTTGGCATATTTTCTTTGTTACAATTAGTGAAAGAATATGACAATGTTACTGTTAACTACAGACATTAGTTTGCATTAATTGAACTTTTATCATTACTATCCCATTTTTAACACCTTGCAATGGTGACATGCATTTGTTCTCACTCATGGAAAAACTTTCTTATATTTGTACAACTCATCATCATTTCCACTCTAGGTTTTGCTAAGTTACGTAGTACCAGTTTTTATTTTCTGCCTTCTCCTCCTGGGGATTTTCATGCCCCTAGCCTTTCAACCATACTCAAACGAAGTTCTGTTCATTGTACTTGTGATATAATTTACCATCACACAGTATTTTTCTATAACTTTTCATATCTTTACAATCAATATTGATAAACATTCTGTATTCCTTAAGCATCAAATGCCTAAACTCTACCCTCTTTCTCTTTCCTGATAATCTGTGCTTTCTAATTTAATTCTCAGAGTTTCCTCATGATACTTAGTTCACATCAATAAGGCCACACACTATTTGTTCTTTTGTTTCTGGCTTATTTTGCTCAACATAATGTCCTCAAGGTTCATCCATGTTTTTGCATGAGTCATAACTTTCACCCGGCTTACATCCGCATAATATTCCATCATATGTACACACACAGTTTGTTTATCCATTCAACAGCTGATGGACAACTGGTCTATTTCTGTCTTTTGGCAATTGTGAATAATACTCTCATGAGCATTGGTGTGTAAAATGCCTGTTCATGTCCCTGCTTTCATTTCTTCTGTATATATATGTATTAATGAGATTGCTGGATCATATGCCAATTCTATACTTTGCCTCCTGAGAATCTGCCACGCTGTCATCCAGAGTGGCTGCACCATTTCACATTCCCACCAACAGTGAATAAGTGCACCTATTTCTCCACATTTCCCTAAAACCTAGGGAAGTTCCATAGCTTTTCGTATGCTTTTGAGCCATTTCTATTTCTGCATTGGAAATGTGTCTAACCATGCCTTTTGTCCATTGCTTCATTAGGTTTTTGTCCTTTTGTTGTTGAATTGTAGGATCTCTTTAAATATTCTGGCTATTATACCCCTATTGGATATGTGGTTTCCAAATATTCTCTCCGATTGAGTAGGATGCCCTTTTACTTTCCTGACAAATTCTTTATTGTGCAAAAGTATTCAATTTTGAAAAGAATTTAGTTTTTTCCTCTTTCCTTTCCATTTTCCTTTCATCATTTTGAGCTATTCAGTTGAATTGGTCTTTGTGTACCTCTAACACATTCCATAATGCTCATGAGAGTGGGGAGCAGTGGGTGGTGAGCATGTCATGTGGGGGGTTGTTTAAACAGTTTTATTGAGGTGTAAATTAAGTCCCGTGGGGGACATGATTCTCCCTCACGGACTGTGATGGGTGCTGATGTTTAACCCAGGACACTGTCCCCACAATAGTGACCTTGAACACATGTCCCCTCCACATTTCCCCGAGGCCTTTTGAAATTAGTTCCTGTCCCCTTCCCACCCCCTTTCCGAAGCAGCTCTTCAACTGCTCTCCCTCACCATTCATTCGTTTGCATGTTAAGATGATTTTTTTAAATGGATATAACTATGCAGTTTATATTCTTCTTGCCTGACCGCCTTCCACCACATCAATATTTGCAGCTTCTCCTGTGTTGTTCTGTGTGAACAGTTTACCCTCTGGCATTGCGTAGATGTGCCACAGTCTGCTCACATGTTCCCCTGCGGGAGGTCATTTGACTGTAATTTTTTTGTGTGTATGCTGGTTTGAAGGAATGTACGTCCCATAGAAAAGCCATGTTTTGGTCTAAATTCCACTTCGTAAAGGCACAATAATCTCTATTCAGTACTGTATGTTTGAAACTGTAATCAGATCATCTCCCTGGAAATGTGATTTAATGAAGAGTGGTTGTTAAGCTGGATTAGGTAATGGCATGTCTCCACCCATTTGGGTGGGACTTAATAAATTTCTGGAGTCCTATAAAAGAGAAAACATTTTGGAGAATGAACGAGATTCGGAGAGAGCAGAGAATGCTGCAGCACCATGAAACAGAGAGTCCACCAGCCAGCGACCTTTGGTGATGAAGAAGGAAAATGCCTCCCAGGGAGTTTCATGTAACAGGAAGCCAGGAGAAGCTAGCAGATGATGCCATGCTCGCCATGTGCCCTTCCAGATGAAAGAGAAACCCTGAACTTCATCGGCCTTCTTGAACCAAGGTATCTTTCCCTGGATACCTTTGATTGGACATTTCTATAAACTTGCTTGATTGGGGCATTATCTCAACCTTAGAAGTGACAACTAACAACTTATTAAATTCCCCTTTTTAAAAACCATTGTTTGTGGTAAATTTCATTCTGGCAGCTAGCAAACTAGAACAGCATGTCACAAGTCAAATTACTATGACAATTCCTGTAAAAATGTTTGTATGAGTATGTGCCATCACTTCCTGTGTAAATACTTATGAGTGCAATGGGCAGATCATATGGTGCTTGTATATTTTAGTTTTTAAGAAAACACCCAAAAGTTTTCCCAAGTGCTGCTCTCATTTTACCTTCTCACCAGAGTTGTAGGTGATTACCAGTGAGTTCCTAGGCTTTGTTTATTATTTTTTGTAATATCACAATGAGAAAATGCGAAGGGTATCACCAACAAATCAATACACTGTCTAGGTGTTAATATAAAAAATGAAATTAAAAATAAAAATATCTATATTCATATCATGCTGTTTCTTCCTTCTGACTCTCTTTTAGAATTGTTTAGTCCTGGGCACAGGCACACATAGTAGTCAGGATATACCATTAATTAATAATTAGTGTGCTCATATATTTGCATCCTATTTTAAGTGGATTTATTTGGATTTAAAATTAACTATCATTCCTAGTGTACTCTTAGCCATGCTTCCCATAATATCAGCATCTTGTAACACTGGACTATATTGTCCTAACCGCGATATTGACATTGATCATGAAACACAGGATATTTCCATTCCTCAAAGAGCCCTCAGGTTGCCCCTTGATAGGCACAGTCATGTCCCAACCCCCAAAGCCATTTTAACACCGCAAACTCTTTCTATTTATGAATGACATAATACTACATTTTAGAAAAACCTAATATCCACCACAAAGATCTCAGATCCAATAAACGAGTTTGGCAAAGTTACAAGGGGCAAGATCAACATGCGAAAGTCAGTTATGTTTCTACACAAGGACAATGAGTAATCTGAAGTGGAATTAAGAGTACAATTTCATTTACAATATTATCTAAAGAATGAAATAACTAAGAACGTCCAAATATCTACATCTCTGGCACTGAGCACTACAAAATATATCTGAAATAAACAGAAGTCCTTAATCAATTGAAAGGCTAGAGGTACAACATGACACCTGCTGGGCCCTGCAACTCTAAATGTCTGCCTCTCACGTTGGCTCACTCATCTCTGAAGTAACTGTTCTCCAAATGTCTGCATCTATACTAAGTTTTCTTCAAAATGTTTCCCATTTGAAAGGACTCCAGCAAACAAATCAAGACCCACATTGAATGGGTAGAGTCACATCTCCATCTAATGAAAGTCATACCCGCACCTGGGCGTTTCACATCTCCATGGAGATAACCTAATCAAAAGTTTCTGCCCTGCGGTATTGAATTAGGATGGAAAGAATGGCTGCCCTTACATCACTGGATCAGGATATAAATATGGCCTTTCTGAAGTACATAATAGCTACACACTCGTCCATTCCACCCTTTGCACCCCCAAAATACATTAATTTCCTTACAGTATCGCAAAGTCCTAAACCATTTGAGTAACAATATAAATATAGCACAAAGTCAAAAGCAGTACAAAATCTCATCAAAGTGACCTACAGGCATGGTTTGTTCTAAAGCAAAAATTCTTCTCTGGCTCTGGACCTGTGAAACTCAGACAAATTATCTGCTGCCAATATACAATGGAGGAAGAGTCATAGAATACATCATTTCCATTTGCCATAGGGAGAAATCGAAAGGTAAACAGGGGTCACTGGACCCCAATAGCTCTGAAAACCTGCAGGGCAAACTCCACTGGATTTCAAAGTCTGAATCATTTATCCTTGGGGCTTTAGAAAGCAACAGTCCTATCCTTTCCAAGGGCTAGGAGGTGGCCTTGAATCTCTCTCCAAATGCTGAGGTGAATTGCAAGACTGGGGCACGTTGTGGGGACCATCTTTTCCTTGGCTCCACCCACTTCAACATAGGGGCAGCACTCTCAATCTGCACCTTCTCTGGGGCAGATGCTCAACCCCTGCAGAATAACAGAGGCATCCAGGTCCCTGAAGTCACTGTTTTATGTGTCCACTTCTTTCCAAGGCCTGGGACGGCACACCTCTTCTCCTCTTCCTGAGCAAGGAAGGTGCAGGCCTAACCTCTGCTTCTTGGGAAAACTCACCTTCTCCACATGTGTAGCTGAGTGTTCTCCTCCTGGTCCAAGAATTCTTGGCCTCAGGCCAGGAGAAAAGACCTGAAGCCATTTTTCCTTCAATTTGTCCCTTTCCTATCCCTTTTATTCCAGACCTGCAGTGGGTCTGTTCAGACAGATCTTGCAAAAAATCTGTTGATTTCCCATGTAGTACACAAAGATCAAAGCCATCAGACAATAGGACATCCCACAAATCCTTTCTGAATATCCCATCTCCAATCCTCACATGTCTTGTAAAGGCAAAGTGTTTCCAAGTTTGGTTCAGTCATCACGTGGTGCCCTACTCACTGGAGTCTCAGTTTTTGGGAGCCCAGAATTTTCCAGACCATCAGTTTCTGGTTTCTTTGGCCCCAAGAGTTGAGTTCCCAACTTATCTCTTTCCTGTTGCATTTTACTGTAAACTGCAAGGAGAAGCCAGACTTCATTTTCCACATTTAGCTTGGAAATTTCTTCTGCTAAATATCCAAGTTCATCACTCTCAAATTTTACCTTCCATCCACAAAGAATGCCTTCCTTCTGGTTTGCAATAACACATTCATGATTTTTGTCTAAAGTCTTCTCAAAAGTATCATTAGAATACACATTTCTACCAACGGTCTCTTTAAAACTATTCAGACCTTCCTTATTAAAGTCCTCACAACTCTTCAAGAATCTTCAACTTATCCACTTAAAAAGCCATCTGAACATATTTGGCATTTACCAACCACAGCACCCCAGTTCTCTGCTACCAAGCTGTATTAGTCAGTGTTCTCTAGAGAAAGAGAACCAACAGAAGATCTGTAAATATGTGATATAAAGGTATCTAACACGGCCATGGGGATGCAAGAATCCAT